>CAUEHS010000280.1:0-26049 GCA_958510865.1 Myrrha octodecimguttata | reverse complement strand
ATTCTGGATTGTGAAGAGGAATGATTGGTGAAAATTTCAGTCGAATCAGAGCATTGGTTCGAAAGATACTATACTTGTCATTTGACGAAGAACACCCTGTATCTCAGTTGTTTCGAAAGTTAGACTTTTTATTTTTGGAACGTTATTCTGGATTGTGAAGAGGAATGATTGGTGAAAATTTCAGTCGAATCAGAGCATTGGTTCGAAAGATACTATACTTGTCATTTGACGAAGAACACCCTGTATCTCAGTTGTTTCGAAAGTTAGACTTTTTATTTTTGGAACGTTATTCTGGATTGTGAAGAGGAATGATTGGTGAAAATTTCAGTCGAATCAGAGCATTGGTTCGAAAGATACTATACTTGTCATTTGACGAAGAACACCCTGTATCTCAGTTGTTTCGAAAGTTAGACTTTTTATTTTTGGAACGTTATTCTGGATTGTGAAGAGGAATGATTGGTGAAAATTTCAGTCGAATCAGAGCATTGGTTCGAAAGATACTATACTTGTCATTTGACGAAGAACACCCTGTATCTCAGTTGTTTCGAAAGTTAGACTTTTTATTTTTGGAACGTTATTCTGGATTGTGAAGAGGAATGATTGGTGAAAATTTCAGTCGAATCAGAGCATTGGTTCGAAAGATACTATACTTGTCATTTGACGAAGAACACCCTGTATCTCAGTTGTTTCGAAAGTTAGACTTTTTATTTTTGAACGTTATTCTGGATTGTGAAGAGGAATGATTGGTGAAAATTTCAGTCGAATCAGAGCATTGGTTCGAAAGATACTATACTTGTCATTTGACGAAGAACACCCTGTATCTCAGTTGTTTCGAAAGTTAGACTTTTTATTTTTGAACGTTATTCTGGATTGTGAAGAGGAATGATTGGTGAAAATTTCAGTCGAATCAGAGCATTGGTTCGAAAGATACTATACTTGTCATTTGACGAAGAACACCCTGTATCTCAGTTGTTTCGAAAGTTAGACTTTTTATTTTTGGAACGTTATTCTGGATTGTGAAGAGGAATGATTGGTGAAAATTTCAGTCGAATCAGAGCATTGGTTCGAAAGATACTATACTTGTCATTTGACGAAGAACACCCTGTATCTCAGTTGTTTCGAAAGTTAGACTTTTTATTTTTGGAACGTTATTCTGGATTGTGAAGAGGAATGATTGGTGAAAATTTCAGTCGAATCAGAGCATTGGTTCGAAAGATACTATACTTGTCATTTGACGAAGAACACCCTGTATCTCAGTTGTTTCGAAAGTTAGACTTTTTATTTTTGGAACGTTATTCTGGATTGTGAAGAGGAATGATTGGTGAAAATTTCAGTCGAATCAGAGCATTGGTTCGAAAGATACTATACCTGTCATTTGACGAAGAACACCCTGTATCTCAGTTGTTTCGAAAGTTAGACTTTTTATTTTTGGAACGTTATTCTGGATTGTGAAGAGGAATGATTGGTGAAAATTTCAGTCGAATCAGAGCATTGGTTCGAAAGATACTATACTTGTCATTTGACGAAGAACACCCTGTATCTCAGTTGTTTCGAAAGTTAGACTTTTTATTTTTGGAACGTTATTCTGGATTGTGAAGAGGAATGATTGGTGAAAATTTCAGTCGGATCAGAGCATTGGTTCGAAAGATACTATACCTGTCATTTGACGAAGAACACCCTGTATCTCAGTTGTTTCGAAAGTTAGACTTTTTATTTTTGAATCGTTATTCTGGATTGTGAAGAGGAATGATTGGTGAAAATTTCAGTCGAATCAGAGCATTGGTTCGAAAGATACTATACTTGTCATTTGACGAAGAACACCCTGTATCTCAGTTGTTTCGAAAGTTAGACTTTTTATTTTTGGAACGTTATTCTGGATTGTGAAGAGGAATGATTGGTGAAAATTTCAGTCGAATCAGAGCATTGGTTCGAAAGATACTATACTTGTCATTTGACGAAGAACACCCTGTATCTCAGTTGTTTCGAAAGTTAGACTTTTTATTTTTGGAACGTTATTCTGGATTGTGAAGAGGAATGATTGGTGCAAATTTCAGTCGAATCAGAGCATTGGTTCGAAAGATACTATACTTGTCATTTGACGAAGAACACCCTGTATCTCAGTTGTTTCGAAAGTTAGACTTTTTATTTTTGGAACGTTATTCTGATTGTGAAGAGGAATGATTGGTGAAAATTTCAGTCGAATCAGAGCATTGGTTCGAAAGATACTATACTTGTCATTTGACGAAGAACACCCTGTATCTCAGTTGTTTCGAAAGTTAGACTTTTTATTTTTGGAACGTTATTCTGGATTGTGAAGAGGAATGATTGGTGAAAATTTCAGTCGAATCAGAGCATTGGTTCGAAAGATACTGTACTTGTCATTTGACGAAGAACACCCTGTATCTCAGTTGTTTCGAAAGTTAGACTTTTTATTTTTACAACGTTATTCTGGATTGTGAAGAGGAATAATTGGTGAAAATTTCAGTCGAATCAGAGCATTGGTTCGAAAGATACTATACCTGTCATTTGACGAAGAACACCCTGTATCTCAATTGTTTCGAAAGTTAGACTTTTTATTTTTGGAACGTTATTCTGGATTGTGAAGAGGAATGATTGGTGAAAATTTCAGTCGAATCAGAGCATTGGTTCGAAAGATACTCTACCTGTCATTTGACGAAGAACACCCTGTATCTCGGTTGTTTCGAAAGTTGGACTTTTTATTTTTGGAACGTTATTCTGGATTGTGAAGAGGAATGATTGGTGAAAATTTCAGTCGAATCAGAGCATTGGTTCGAAAGATACTATACTTGTCATTTGACGAAGAACACCCTGTATCTCAGTTGTTTCGAAAGTTAGACTTTTTATTTTTGGAACGTTATTCTGGATTGTGAAGAGGAATGATTGGTGAAAATTTCAGTCGGATCAGAGCATTGGTTCGAAAGATACTATACCTGTCATTTGACGAAGAACACCCTGTATCTCAGTTGTTTCGAAAGTTAGACTTTTTATTTTTGAAACGTTATTCTGGATTGTGAAGAGGAATGATTGGTGAAAATTTCAGTCGAATCAGAGCATTGGTTCGAAAGATACTATACTTGTCATTTGACGAAGAACACCCTGTATCTCAGTTGTTTCGAAAGTTAGACTTTTTATTTTTGGAACGTTATTCTGGATTGTGAAGAGGAATGATTGGTGAAAATTTCAGTCGAATCAGAGCATTGGTTCGAAAGATACTATACTTGTCATTTGACGAAGAACACCCTGTATCTCAGTTGTTTCGAAAGTTAGACTTTTTATTTTTGGAACGTTATTCTGGATTGTGAAGAGGAATGATTGGTGAAAATTTCAGTCGAATCAGAGCATTGGTTCGAAAGATACTATACTTGTCATTTGACGAAGAACACTCTGTATCTCAGTTGTTTCGAAAGTTAGACTTTTTATTTTTGGAACGTTATTCTGGATTGTGAAGGGGAATGATTGGTGAAAATTTCAGTCGAATCAGAGCATTGGTTCGGAAGATACTATACTTGTCATTTGACGAAGAACACCCTGTATCTCAGTTGTTTCGAAAGTTAGACTTTTTATTTTTGGAACGTTATTCTGGATTGTGAAGAGGAATGATTGGTGAAAATTTCAGTCGAATCAGAGCATTGGTTCGAAAGATACTATACTTGTCATTTGACGAAGAACACCCTGTATCTCAGTTGTTTCGAAAAATAGACTTTTTATTTTTGGAATGTTATTCTGGATTGTGAAGAGGAATGATTGGTGCAAATTTCAGTCGAATCAGAGCATTGGTTCGAAAGATACTATACTTGTCATTTGACGAAGAACACCCTGTATCTCAGTTGTTTCGAAAGTTAGACTTTTTATTTTTGGAACGTTATTCTGGATTGTGAAGAGGAATGATTGGTGAAAATTTCAGTCGAATCAGAGCATTGGTTCGAAAGATACTATACTTGTCATTTGACGAAGAACACCCTGTATCTCAGTTGTTTCGAAAGTTAGACTTTTTATTTTTGGAACGTTATTCTGGATTGTGAAGAGGAATGATTGGTGAAAATTTCAGTCGAATCAGAGCATTGGTTCGAAAGATACTGTACTTGTCATTTGACGAAGAACACCCTGTATCTCAGTTGTTTCGAAAGTTAGACTTTTTATTTTTGGAACGTTATTCTGGATTGTGAAGAGGAATAATTGGTGAAAATTTCAGTCGAATCAGAGCATTGGTTCGAAAGATACTGTACTTGTCATTTGACGAAGAACACCCTGTATCTCAGTTGTTTCGAAAGTTAGACTTTTTATTTTTGGAACGTTATTCTGGATTGTGAAGAGGAATAATTGGTGAAAATTTCAGTCGAATCAGAGCATTGGTTCGAAAGATACTCTACTGTCATTTGACGAAGAACACCCTGTATCTCAGTTGTTTCGAAAGTTGGACTTTTTATTTTTGGAACGTTATTCTGGATTGTGAAGAGGAATGATTGGTGAAAATTTCAGTCGAATCAGAGCATTGGTTCGAAAGATACTATACTTGTCATTTGACGAAGAACACCCTGTATCTCAGTTGTTTCGAAAGTTAGACTTTTTATTTTTGGAACGTTATTCTGGATTGTGAAGAGGAATGATTGGTGAAAATTTCAGTCGAATCAGAGCATTGGTTCGAAAGATACTATACCTTGTCATTTGACGAAGAACACCCTGTATCTCAGTTGTTTCGAAAGTTAGACTTTTTATTTTTGGAACGTTATTCTGGATTGTGAAGAGGAATGATTGGTGAAAATTTCAGTCGAATCAGAGCATTGGTTCGAAAGATACTATACTTGTCATTTGACGAAGAACACCCTGTATCTCAGTTGTTTCGAAAGTTAGACTTTCTATTTTTGGAACGTTATTCTGGATTGTGAAGAGGAATGATTGGTGAAAATTTCAGTCGAATCAGAGCATTGGTTCGAAAGATACTATACTTGTCATTTGACGAAGAACACCCTGTATCTCAGTTGTTTCGAAAGTTAGACTTTTTATTTTTGGAACGTTATTCTGGATTGTGAAGAGGAATGATTGGTGAAAATTTCAGTCGAATCAGAGCATTGGTTCGAAAGATACTATACTTGTCATTTGACGAAGAACACCCTGTATCTCAGTTGTTTCGAAAGTTAGACTTTTTATTTTTGGAACGTTATTCTGGATTGTGAAGAGGAATGATTGGTGAAAATTTCAGTCGAATCAGAGCATTGGTTCGGAAGATACTATACTTGTCATTTGACGAAGAACACCTTGTATCTCAGTTGTTTCGAAAGTTAGACTTTTTATTTTTGGAACGTTATTCTGGATTGTGAAGAGGAATGCTTGGTGAAAATTTCAGTCGAATCAGAGCATTGGTTCGAAAGATACTATACTTGTCATTTGACGAAGAACACCCTGTATCTCAGTTGTTTCGAAAGTTAGACTTTTTATTTTTGGAACGTTATTCTGGATTGTGAAGAGGAATGATTGGTGAAAATTTCAGTCGAATCAGAGCATTGGTTCGAAAGATACTATACTTGTCATTTGACGAAGAACACCCTGTATCTCAGTTGTTTCGAAAGTTAGACTTTTTATTTTTGAACGTTATTCTGGATTGTGAAGAGGAATGATTGGTGAAAATTTCAGTCGAATCAGAGCATTGGTTCGAAAGATACTATACTTGTCAATTTGACGAAGAACACCCTGTATCTCAGTTGTTTCGAAAGTTAGACTTTTTATTTTTGGAACGTTATTCTGGATTGTGAAGAGGAATGATTGGTGAAAATTTCAGTCGAATCAGAGCATTGGTTCGAAAGATACTATACTTGTCATTTGACGAAGAACACCCTGTATCTCAGTTGTTTCGAAAGTTAGACTTTTTATTTTTGGAATGTTATTCTGGATTGTGAAGAGGAATGATTGGTGAAAATTTCAGTCGAATCAGAGCATTGGTTCGAAAGATACTATACTTGTCATTTGACGAAGAACACCCTGTATCTCAGTTGTTTCGAAAGTTAGACTTTTTATTTTTGGAACGTTATTCTGGATTGTGAAGAGAAATGATTGGTGAAAATTTCAGTCGAATCAGAGCATTGGTTCGAAAGATACTATACTTGTCATTTGACGAAGAACACCCTGTATCTCAGTTGTTTCGAAAGTTAGACTTTTTATTTTTGGAACGTTATTCTGGATTGTGAAGAGGAATGATTGGTGAAAATTTCAGTCGAATCAGAGCATTGGTTCGAAAGATACTATACCTGTCATTTGACGAAGAACACCCTGTATCTCAGTTGTTTCGAAAGTTAGACTTTTTATTTTTGGAACGTTATTCTGGATTGTGAAGAGGAATGATTTGTGAAAATTTCAGTCGAATCAGAGCATTGGTTCGAAAGATACTATACTTGTCATTTGACGAAGAACATCCTGTATCTCAGTTGTTTCGAAAGTTAGACTTTTTATTTTTGGAACGTTATTCTGGATTGTGAAGAGGATTGATTGGTGAAAATTTCAGTCGAATCAGAGCATTGGTTCGAAAGATACTATACTTGTCATTTGACGAAGAACACCCTGTATCTCAGTTGTTTCGAAAGTTAGACTTTTCATTTTTGGAACGTTATTCTGGATTGTGAAGAGGAATGATTGGTGAAAATTTCAGTCGAATCAGAGCATTGGTTCGAAAGATACTATACTTGTCATTTGACGAAGAACACCCTGTATCTCAGTTGTTTCGAAAGTTAGACTTTTTATTTTTGGAACGTTATTCTGGATTGTGAAGAGGAATGATTGGTGAAAATTTCAGTCGAATCAGAGCATTGGTTCGAAAGATACTATACTTGTCATTTGACGAAGAACACCCTGTATCTCAGTTGTTTCGAAAGTTAGACTTTTTATTTTTGGAACGTTATTCTGGATTGTGAAGAGGAATGATTGGTGAAAATTTCAGTCGAATCAGAGGATTGGTTCGAAAGATACTATACTTGTCATTTGACGAAGAACACCCTGTATCTCAGTTGTTTCGAAAGTTAGACTTTTTATTTTTGAATCGTTATTCTGGATTGTGAAGAGGAATGATTGGTGAGAATTTCAGTCGAATCAGAGCATTGGTTCGAAAGATACTATACTTGTCATTTGACGAAGAACACCCTGTATCTCAGTTGTTTCGAAAGTTAGACTTTTTATTTTTGAACGTTATTCTGGATTGTGAAGAGGAATGATTGGTGAAAATTTCAGTCGAATCAGAGCATTGGTTCGAAAGATACTATACCTGTCATTTGACGAAGAACGCCCTGTATCTCAGTTGTTTCGAAAGTTAGACTTTTTATTTTTGAATCGTTATTCTGTATTGTGAAGAGGAATGATTGGTGAAAATTTCAGTCGAATCAGAGCATTGGTTCGAAAGATACTATACTTGTCATTTGACGAAGAACACCCTGTATCTCAGTTGTTTCGAAAGTTAGACTTTTTATTTCTGGAACGTTATTCTGGATTGTAAAGAGGAATGATTGGTGAAAATTTCAGTCGAATCAGAGCATTGGTTCGAAAGATACTATACCTGTCATTTGACGAAGAACACCCTGTATCTCAGTTGTTTCGAAAGTTAGACTTTTTATTTTTGGAACGTTATTCTGGATTGTGAAGAGGAATGATTGGTGAAAATTTCAGTCGAATCAGAGCATTGGTTCGAAAGATACTATACCTGTCATTTGACGAAGAACACCCTGTATCTCAGTTGTTTCGAAAGTTAGACTTTTTATTTTTGAATCGTTATTCTGGATTGTGAGGAGGAATGATTGGTGAAAATTTCAGTCGAATCAGAGCATTGGTTCGAAAGATACTATACTTGTCATTTGACGAAGAACACCCTGTATCTCAGTTGTTTCGAAAGTTAGACTTTTTATTTTTGGAACGTTATTCTGGATTGTGAAGAGGAATGATTGGTGAAAATTTCAGTCGAATCAGAGCATTGGTTCGAAATATACTATACTTGTCATTTGACGAAGAACACCCTGTATCTCAGTTGTTTCGAAAGTTAGACTTTTTATTTTTGAATCGTTATTCTGGATTGTGAAGAGGAATGATTGGTGAAAATTTCAGTCGAATCAGAGCATTGGTTCGAAAGATACTATACTTGTCATTTGACGAAGAACACCCTGTATCTCAGTTGTTTCGAAAGTTAGACTTTTTATTTTTGGAACGTTATTCTGGATTGTGAAGAGGAATGATTGGTGAAAATTTCAGTCGAATCAGAGCATTGGTTCGAAAGATACTATACTTGTCATTTGACGAAGAACACCCTGTATCTCAGTTGTTTCGAAAGTTAGACTTTTTATTTTTGGAACGTTATTCTGGATTGTGAAGAGGAATGATTGGTGAAAATTTCAGTCGAATCAGAGCATTGGTTCGAAGGATACTATACTTGTCATTTGACGAAGAACACCCTGTATCTCAGTTGTTTCGAAAGTTAGACTTTTTATTTTTGGAACGTTATTCTGGATTGTGAAGAGGAATGATTGGTGAAAATTTCAGTCGAATCAGAGCATTGGTTCGGAAGATACTATACCTGTCATTTGACGAAGAACACCCTGTATCTCAGTTGTTTCGAAAGTTAGACTTCTTATTTTTGGAACGTTATTCTGGATTGTGAAGAGGAATGATTGGTGAAAATTTCAGTCGAATCAGAGCATTGGTTCGAAAGATACTATACCTGTCATTTGACGAAGAACACCCTGTATCTCAGTTGTTTCGAAAGTTAGACTTTTTATTTTTGAATCGTTATTCTGGATTGTGAGGAGGAATGATTGGTGAAAATTTCAGTCGAATCAGAGCATTGGTTCGAAAGATACTATACTTGTCATTTGACGAAGAACACCCTGTATCTCAGTTGTTTCGAAAGTTAGACTTTTTATTTTTGGAACGTTATTCTGGATTGTGAAGAGGAATGATTGGTGAAAGTTTCAGTCGAATCAGAGCATTGGTTCGAAAGATACTATACCTGTCATTTGACGAAGAACACCCTGTATCTCAGTTGTTTCGAAAGTTAGACTTTTTATTTTTGAATCGTTATTCTGGATTGTGAAGAGGAATGATTGGTGAAAATTTCAGTCGAATCAGAGCATTGGTTCGAAAGATACTATACTTGTCATTTGACGAAGAACACCCTGTATCTCAGTTGTTTCGAAAGTTAGACTTTTTATTTTTGGAACGTTATTCTGGATTGTGAAGAGGAATGATTGGTGAAAATTTCAGTCGAATCAGAGCATTGGTTCGAAAGATACTATACCTGTCATTTGACGAAGAACACCCTGTATCTCAGTTGTTTCGAAAGTTAGACTTTTTATTTTTGAATCGTTATTCTGGATTGTGAAGAGGAATGATTGGTGAAAATTTCAGTCGAATCAGAGCATTGGTTCGAAAGATACTATACTTGTCATTTGACGAAGAACACCCTGTATCTCAGTTGTTTCGAAAGTTAGACTTTTTATTTTTGGAACGTTATTCTGGATTGTGAAGAGGAATGATTGGTGAAAATTTCAGTCGAATCAGAGCATTGGTTCGAAAGATACTATACTTGTCATTTGACGAAGAACACCCTGTATCTCAGTTGTTTCGAAAGTTAGACTTTTTATTTTTGGAACGTTATTCTGGATTGTGAAGAGGAATGATTGGTGAAAATTTCAGTCGAATCAAAGCATTGGTTCGAAAGATACTATACCTGTCATTTGACGAAGAACACCCTGTATCTCAGTTGTTTCGAAAGTTAGACTTTTTATTTTTGAATCGTTATTCTGGATTGTGAAGAGAAATGATTGGTGAAAATTTCAGTCGAATCAGAGCGTTGGTTCGAAAGATACTATACTTTACATTTGACGAAGAACACCCTGTATCTCAGTTGTTTCGAAAGTTAGACTTTTTATTTTTGGAACGTTATTCTGGATTGTGAAGAGGAATGATTGGTGAAAATTTCAGTCGAATCAGAGCATTGGTTCGAAAGATACTATACCTGTCATTTGACGAAGAACACCCTGTATCTCAGTTGTTTCGAAAGTTAGACTTTTTATTTTTGAATCGTTATTCTGGATTGTGAAGAGAAATGATTGGTGAAAATTTCAGTCGAATCAGAGCGTTGGTTCGAAAGATACTATACTTTACATTTGACGAAGAACACCCTGTATCTCAGTTGTTTCGAAAGTTAGATTTTTTATTTTTGGAACGTTATTCTGGATTGTGAAGAGGAATGATTGGTGAAAATTTCAGTCGAATCAGAGCATTGGTTCGAAAGATACTATACTTGTCATTTGACGAAGAACATCCTGTATCTCAGTTGTTTCGAAAGTTAGACTTTTGATTTTTGGAACGTTATTCTGGATTGTGAAGAGGAATGATTGGTGAAAATTTCAGTCGAATCAGAGCATTGGTTCGAAAGATACTATACTTGTCATTTGACGAAGAACACCCTGTATCTCAGTTGTTTCGAAAGTTAGACTTTTTATTTTTGGAACGTTATTCTGGATTGTGAAGAGGAATGATTGGTGAAAATTTCAGTCGAATCAGAGCTTTGGTTCGAAAGATACTATACTTGTCATTTGACGAAGAACACCCTGTATCTCAGTTGTTTCGAAAGTTAGACTTTTTATTTTTGGAACGTTATTCTGGATTGTGAAGAGGAATGATTGGTGAAAATTTCAGTCGAATCAGAGCATTGGTTCGAAAGATACTATACTTGTCATTTGACGAAGAACACCCTGTATCTCAGTTGTTTCGAAAGTTAGACTTTTTATTTTTGGAACGTTATTCTGGATTGTGAAGAGGAATGATTGGTGAAAATTTCAGTCGAATCAGAGGATTGGTTCGAAAGATACTATACTTGTCATTTGACGAAGAACACCCTGTATCTCAGTTGTTTCGAAAGTTAGACTTTTTATTTTTGGAACGTTATTCTGGATTGTGAAGAGGAATGATTGGTGAAAATTTCAGTCGAATCAGAGCATTGGTTCGAAAGATACTATACCTGTCATTTGACGAAGAACACCCTGTATCTCAGTTGTTTCGAAAGTTAGACTTCTTATTTTTGAATCGTTATTCTGGATTGTGAAGAGGAATGATTGGTGAAAATTTCAGTCGAATCAGAGCATTGGTTCGAAAGATACTATACTTGTCATTTGACGAAGAACACCCTGTATCTCAGTTGTTTCGAAAGTTAGACTTTTTATTTTTGGAACGTTATTCTGGATTGTGAAGAGGAATGATTGGTGAAAATTTCAGTCGAATCAGAGCATTGGTTCGAAAGATACTATACTTGTCATTTGACGAAGAACACCCTGTATCTCAGTTGTTTCGAAAGTTAGACTTTTTATTTTTGGAACGTTATTCTGGATTGTGAAGAGGAATGATTGGTGAAAATTTCAGTCGAATCAGAGCATTGGTTCGAAAGATACTATACCTGTCATTTGACGAAGAACACCCTGTATCTCAGTTGTTTCGAAAGTTAGACTTCTTATTTTTGAATCGTTATTCTGGATTGTGAAGAGGAATGATTGGTGAAAATTTCAGTCGAATCAGAGCATTGGTTCGAAAGATACTATACTTGTCATTTGACGAAGAACACCCTGTATCTCAGTTGTTTCGAAAGTTAGACTTTTTATTTTTGGAACGTTATTCTGGATTGTGAAGAGGAATGATTGGTGAAAATTTCAGTCGAATCAGAGCATTGGTTCGAAAGATACTATACTTGTCATTTGACGAAGAACACCCTGTATCTCAGTTGTTTCGAAAGTTAGACTTTTTATTTTTGAATCGTTATTCTGGATTGTGAAGAGGAATGATTGGTGAAAATTTCAGTCGAATCAGAGCATTGGTTCGAAAGATACTATACTTGTCATTTGACGAAGAACACCCTGTATCTCAGTTGTTTCGAAAGTTAGACTTTTTATTTTTGAATCGTTATTCTGGATTGTGAAGAGGAATGATTGGTGAAAATTTCAGTCGAATCAGAGCATTGGTTCGAAAGATACTATACCTGTCATTTGACGAAGAACACCCTGTATCTCAGTTGTTTCGAAAGTTAGACTTTTTATTTTTGAATCGTTATTCTGTATTGTCAAGAGGAATGATTGGTGAAAATTTCAGTCGAATCAGAGCATTGGTTCGAAAGATACTATACTTGTCATTTGACGAAGAACACCCTGTATCTCAGTTGTTTCGAAAGTTAGACTTTTTATTTTTGAATCGTTATTCTGGATTGTGAAGAGGAATGATTGGTGAAAATTTCAGTCGAATCAGAGCATTGGTTCGAAAGATACTATACTTGTCATTTGACGAAGAACACCCTGTATCTCAGTTGTTTCGAAAGTTAGACTTTTTATTTTTGAATCGTTATTCTGGATTGTGAAGAGGAATGATTGGTGAAAATTTCAGTCGAATCAGAGCATTGGTTCGAAAGATACTATACTTGTCATTTGACGAAGAACACCCTGTATCTCAGTTGTTTCGAAAGTAAGACTTTTTATTTTTGGAACGTTATTCTGGATTGTGAAGAGGAATGATTGGTGAAAATTTCAGTCGAATCAGAGCATTGGTTCGAAAGATACTATACCTGTCATTTGACGAAGAACACCCTGTATCTCAGTTGTTTCGAAAGTTAGACTTTTTATTTTTGAATCGTTATTCTGGATTGTGAAGAGAAATGATTGGTGAAAATTTCAGTCGAATCAGAGCGTTGGTTCGAAAGATACTATACTTTACATTTGACGAAGAACACCCTGTATCTCAGTTGTTTCGAAAGTTAGACTTTTTATTTTTGGAACGTTATTCTGGATTGTGAAGAGGAATGATTGGTGAAAATTTCAGTCGAATCAGAGCATTGGTTCGAAAGATACTATACCTGTCATTTGACGAAGAACACCCTGTATCTCAGTTGTTTCGAAAGTTAGACTTTTTATTTTTGAATCGTTATTCTGGATTGTGAAGAGAAATGATTGGTGAAAATTTCAGTCGAATCAGAGCGTTGGTTCGAAAGATACTATACTTTACATTTGACGAAGAACACCCTGTATCTCAGTTGTTTCGAAAGTTAGACTTTTTATTTTTGGAACGTTATTCTGGATTGTGAAGAGGAATGATTGGTGAAAATTTCAGTCGAATCAGAGCATTGGTTCGAAAGATACTATACTTGTCATTTGACGAAGAACACCCTGTATCTCAGTTGTTTCGAAAGTTAGACTTTTTATTTTTGAATCGTTATTCTGTATTGTGAAGAGGAATGATTGGTGAAAATTTCAGTCGAATCAGAGCATTGGTTCGAAAGATACTATACTTGTCATTTGACGAAGAACACCCTGTATCTCAGTTGTTTCGAAAGTTAGACTTTTTATTTTTGAATCGTTATTCTGGATTGTGAACAGGAATGATTGGTGAAAATTTCAGTCGAATCAGAGCATTGGTTCGAAAGATACTATACTTGTCATTTGACGAAGAACACCCTGTATCTCAGTTGTTTCGAAAGTTAGACTTTTTATTTTTGAATCGTTATTCTGGATTGTGAAGAGGAATGATTGGTGAAAATTTCAGTCGAATCAGAGCATTGGTTCGAAAGTTACTATACTTGTCATTTGACGAAGAACACCCTGTATCTCAGTTGTTTCGAAAGTTAGACTTTTTATTTTTGGAACGTTATTCTGGATTGTGAAGAGGAATGATTGGTGAAAATTTCAGTCGAATCAGAGCATTGGTTCGAAAGATACTATACCTGTCATTTGACGAAGAACACCCTGTATCTCAGTTGTTTCGAAAGTTAGACTTTTTATTTTTGAATCGTTATTCTGGATTGTGAAGAGAAATGATTGGTGAAAATTTCAGTCGAATCAGAGCGTTGGTTCGAAAGATACTATACTTTACATTTGACGAAGAACACCCTGTATCTCAGTTGTTTCGAAAGTTAGACTTTTTATTTTTGGAACGTTATTCTGGATTGTGAAGAGGAATGATTGGTGAAAATTTCAGTCGAATCAGAGCATTGGTTCGAAAGATACTATACCTGTCATTTGACGAAGAACACCCTGTATCTCAGTTGTTTCGAAAGTTAGACTTTTTATTTTTGGAACGTTATTCTGGATTGTGAAGAGGAATGATTGGTGAAAATTTCAGTCGAATCAGAGCATTGGTTCGAAGGATACTATACTTGTCATTTGACGAAGAACACCCTGTATCTCAGTTGTTTCGAAAGTTAGACATTTTATTTTTGGAACGTTATTCTGGATTGTGAAGAGGAATGATTGGTGAAAATTTCAGTCGAATCAGAGCATTGGTTCGAAAGATACTATACTTGTCATTTGACGAAGAACACCCTGTATCTCAGTTGTTTCGAAAGTTAGACTTTTTATTTTTGGAACGTTATTCTGGATTGTGAAGAGGAATGATTGGTGAAAATTTCAGTCGAATCAGAGGATTGGTTCGAAAGATACTATACTTGTCATTTGACGAAGAACACCCTGTATCTCAGTTGTTTCGAAAGTTAGACTTTTTATTTTTGAATCGTTATTCTGGATCGTGAAGAGGAATGATTGGTGAGAATTTCAGTCGAATCAGAGCATTGGTTCGAAAGATACTATACTTGTCATTTGACGAAGAACACCCTGTATCTCAGTTGTTTCGAAAGTTAGACTTTTTATTTTTGGAACGTTATTCTGGATTGTGAAGAGGAATGATTGGTGAAAATTTCAGTCGAATCAGAGCATTGGTTCGAAAGATACTATACTTGTCATTTGACGAAGAACACCCTGTATCTCAGTTGTTTCGAAAGTTAGACTTTTTATTTTTGGAACGTTATTCTGGATTGTGAAGAGGAATGATTGGTGAAAATTTCAGTCGAATCAGAGCATTGGTTCGAAGGATACTATACTTGTCATTTGACGAAGAACACCCTGTATCTCAGTTGTTTCGAAAGTTAGACTTTTTATTTTTGGAACGTTATTCTGGATTGTGAAGAGGAATGATTGGTGAAAATTTCAGTCGAATCAGAGCATTGGTTCGAAAGATACTATACCTGTCATTTGACGAAGAACACCCTGTATCTCAGTTGTTTCGAAAGTTAGACTTTTTATTTTTGAATCGTTATTCTGGATTGTGAAGAGGAATGATTGGTGAAAATTTCAGTCGAATCAGAGCATTGGTTCGAAAGATACTATACCTGTCATTTGACGAAGAACACCCTGTATCTCAGTTGTTTCGAAAGTTAGACTTTTTATTTTTGAATCGTTATTCTGGATTGTGAAGAGGAATGATTGGTGAAAATTTCAGTCGAATCAGAGCATTGGTTCGAAAGATACTATACTTGTCATTTGACGAAGAACACCCTGTATCTCAGTTGTTTCGAAAGTTAGACTTTTTATTTTTATAACGTTATTCTGGATTGTGAAGAGGAATGATTGGTGAAAATTTCAGTCGAATCAGAGCATTGGTTCGAAAGATACTATACTTGTCATTTGACGAAGAACACCCTGTATCTCAGTTGTTTCGAAAGTTAGACTTTTTATTTTTGGAACGTTATTCTGGATTGTGAAGAGGAATGATTGGTGAAAATTTCAGTCGAATCAGAGCATTGGTTCGGAAGATACTATACCTGTCATTTGACGAAGAACACCCTGTATCTCAGTTGTTTCGAAAGTTAGACTTCTTATTTTTGAATCGTTATTCTGGATTGTGAAGAGGAATGATTGGTGAAAATTTCAGTCGAATCAGAGCATTGGTTCGAAAGATACTATACTTGTCATTTGACGAAGAACACCCTGTATCTCAGTTGTTTCGAAAGTTAGACTTTTTATTTTTGGAACGTTATTCTGGATTGTGAAGAGGAATGATTGGTGAAAGTTTCAGTCGAATCAGAGCATTGGTTCGAAAGATACTATACCTGTCATTTGACGAAGAACACCCTGTATCTCAGTTGTTTCGAAAGTTAGACTTTTTATTTTTGAATCGTTATTCTGGATTGTGAAGAGGAATGATTGGTGAAAATTTCAGTCGAATCAGAGCATTGGTTCGAAAGATACTATACTTGTCATTTGACGAAGAACACCCTGTATCTCAGTTGTTTCGAAAGTCGACTTTTTATTTTTGGAACGTTATTCTGGATTGTGAAGAGGAATGATTGGTGAAAATTTCAGTCGAATCAGAGCATTGGTTCGAAAGATACTATACCTGTCATTTGACGAAGAACACCCTGTATCTCAGTTGTTTCGAAAGTTAGACTTTTTATTTTTGAATCGTTATTCTGGATTGTGAAGAGGAATGATTGGTGAAAATTTCAGTCGAATCAGAGCATTGGTTCGAAAGATACTATACTTGTCATTTGACGAAGAACACCCTGTATCTCAGTTGTTTCGAAAGTTAGACTTTTTATTTTTGGAACGTTATTCTGGATTGTGAAGAGGAATGATTGGTGAAAATTTCAGTCGAATCAGAGCATTGGTTCGAAAGATACTATACTTGTCATTTGACGAAGAACACCCTGTATCTCAGTTGTTTCGAAAGTTAGACTTTTTATTTTTGGAACGTTATTCTGGATTGTGAAGAGGAATGATTGGTGAAAATTTCAGTCGAATCAAAGCATTGGTTCGAAAGATACTATACCTGTCATTTGACGAAGAACACCCTGTATCTCAGTTGTTTCGAAAGTTAGACTTTTTATTTTTGAATCGTTATTCTGGATTGTGAAGAGAAATGATTGGTGAAAATTTCAGTCGAATCAGAGCGTTGGTTCGAAAGATACTATACTTTACATTTGACGAAGAACACCCTGTATCTCAGTTGTTTCGAAAGTTAGACTTTTTATTTTTGGAACGTTATTCTGGATTGTGAAGAGGAATGATTGGTGAAAATTTCAGTCGAATCAGAGCATTGGTTCGAAAGATACTATACCTGTCATTTGACGAAGAACACCCTGTATCTCAGTTGTTTCGAAAGTTAGACTTTTTATTTTTGAATCGTTATTCTGGATTGTGAAGAGAAATGATTGGTGAAAATTTCAGTCGAATCAGAGCGTTGGTTCGAAAGATACTATACTTTACATTTGACGAAGAACACCCTGTATCTCAGTTGTTTCGAAAGTAAGATTTTTTATTTTTGGAACGTTATTCTGGATTGTGAAGAGGAATGATTGGTGAAAATTTCAGTCGAATCAGAGCATTGGTTCGAAAGATACTATACTTGTCATTTGACGAAGAACATCCTGTATCTCAGTTGTTTCGAAAGTTAGACTTTTTATTTTTGAATCGTTATTCTGGATTGTGAAGAGAAATGATTGGTGAAAATTTCAGTCGAATCAGAGCATTGGTTCGAAAGATACTATACTTGTCATTTGACGAAGAACACCCTGTATCTCAGTTGTTTCGAAAGTTAGACTTTTTATTTTTGAATCGTTATTCTGGATTGTGAAGAGGAATGATTGGTGAAAATTTCAGTCGAATCAGAGCATTGGTTCGAAAGATACTATACTTGTCATTTGACGAAGAACACCCTGTATCTCAGTTGTTTCGAAAGTTAGACTTTTTATTTTTGGAACGTTATTCTGGATTGTGAAGAGGAATGATTGGTGAAAATTTCAGTCGAATCAGAGCATTGGTTCGAAAGATACTATACTTGTCATTTGACGAAGAACACCCTGTATCTCAGTTGTTTCGAAAGTTAGACTTTTTATTTTTGGAACGTTATTCTGGATTGTGAAGAGGAATGATTGGTGAAAATTTCAGTCGAATCAGAGCATTGGTTCGAAGGATACTATACTTGTCATTTGACGAAGAACACCCTGTATCTCAGTTGTTTCGAAAGTTAGACTTTTTATTTTTGGAACGTTATTCTGGATTGTGAAGAGGAATGATTGGTGAAAATTTCAGTCGAATCAGAGCATTGGTTCGAAAGATACTATACCTGTCATTTGACGAAGAACACCCTGTATCTCAGTTGTTTCGAAAGTTAGACTTTTTATTTTTGAATCGTTATTCTGGATTGTGAAGAGGAATGATTGGTGAAAATTTCAGTCGAATCAGAGCATTGGTTCGAAAGATACTATACCTGTCATTTGACGAAGAACACCCTGTATCTCAGTTGTTTCGAAAGTTAGACTTTTTATTTTTGAATCGTTATTCTGGATTGTGAAGAGGAATGATTGGTGAAAATTTCAGTCGGATCAGAGCATTGGTTCGAAAGATACTATACTTGTCATTTGACGAAGAACACCCTGTATCTCAGTTGTTTCGAAAGTTAGACTTTTTATTTTTATAACGTTATTCTGGATTGTGAAGAGGAATGATTGGTGAAAATTTCAGTCGAATCAGAGCATTGGTTCGAAAGATACTATACTTGTCATTTGACGAAGAACACCCTGTATCTCAGTTGTTTCGAAAGTTAGACTTTTTATTTTTGGAACGTTATTCTGGATTGTGAAGAGGAATGATTGGTGAAAATTTCAGTCGAATCAGAGCATTGGTTCGGAAGATACTATACCTGTCATTTGACGAAGAACACCCTGTATCTCAGTTGTTTCGAAAGTTAGACTTCTTATTTTTGAATCGTTATTCTGGATTGTGAAGAGGAATGATTGGTGAAAATTTCAGTCGAATCAGAGCATTGGTTCGAAAGATACTATACTTGTCATTTGACGAAGAACACCCTGTATCTCAGTTGTTTCGAAAGTTAGACTTTTTATTTTTGGAACGTTATTCTGGATTGTGAAGAGGAATGATTGGTGAAAGTTTCAGTCGAATCAGAGCATTGGTTCGAAAGATACTATACCTGTCATTTGACGAAGAACACCCTGTATCTCAGTTGTTTCGAAAGTTAGACTTTTTATTTTTGAATCGTTATTCTGGATTGTGAAGAGGAATGATTGGTGAAAATTTCAGTCGAATCAGAGCATTGGTTCGAAAGATACTATACTTGTCATTTGACGAAGAACACCCTGTATCTCAGTTGTTTCGAAAGTCGACTTTTTATTTTTGGAACGTTATTCTGGATTGTGAAGAGGAATGATTGGTGAAAATTTCAGTCGAATCAGAGCATTGGTTCGAAAGATACTATACCTGTCATTTGACGAAGAACACCCTGTATCTCAGTTGTTTCGAAAGTTAGACTTTTTATTTTTGAATCGTTATTCTGGATTGTGAAGAGGAATGATTGGTGAAAATTTCAGTCGAATCAGAGCATTGGTTCGAAAGATACTATACTTGTCATTTGACGAAGAACACCCTGTATCTCAGTTGTTTCGAAAGTTAGACTTTTTATTTTTGGAACGTTATTCTGGATTGTGAAGAGGAATGATTGGTGAAAATTTCAGTCGAATCAGAGCATTGGTTCGAAAGATACTATACTTGTCATTTGACGAAGAACACCCTGTATCTCAGTTGTTTCGAAAGTTAGACTTTTTATTTTTGGAACGTTATTCTGGATTGTGAAGAGGAATGATTGGTGAAAATTTCAGTCGAATCAAAGCATTGGTTCGAAAGATACTATACCTGTCATTTGACGAAGAACACCCTGTATCTCAGTTGTTTCGAAAGTTAGACTTTTTATTTTTGAATCGTTATTCTGGATTGTGAAGAGAAATGATTGGTGAAAATTTCAGTCGAATCAGAGCGTTGGTTCGAAAGATACTATACTTTACATTTGACGAAGAACACCCTGTATCTCAGTTGTTTCGAAAGTTAGACTTTTTATTTTTGGAACGTTATTCTGGATTGTGAAGAGGAATGATTGGTGAAAATTTCAGTCGAATCAGAGCATTGGTTCGAAAGATACTATACCTGTCATTTGACGAAGAACACCCTGTATCTCAGTTGTTTCGAAAGTTAGACTTTTTATTTTTGAATCGTTATTCTGGATTGTGAAGAGAAATGATTGGTGAAAATTTCAGTCGAATCAGAGCGTTGGTTCGAAAGATACTATACTTTACATTTGACGAAGAACACCCTGTATCTCAGTTGTTTCGAAAGTAAGATTTTTTATTTTTGGAACGTTATTCTGGATTGTGAAGAGGAATGATTGGTGAAAATTTCAGTCGAATCAGAGCATTGGTTCGAAAGATACTATACTTGTCATTTGACGAAGAACATCCTGTATCTCAGTTGTTTCGAAAGTTAGACTTTTTATTTTTGGAACGTTATTCTGAATTGTGAAGAGGAATGATTGGTGAAAATTTCAGTCGAATCAGAGCATTGGTTCGAAAGATACTATACTTGTCATTTGACGAAGAACACCCTGTATCTCAGTTGTTTCGAAAGTTAGACTTTTTATTTTTGGAACGTTATTCTGGATTGTGAAGAGGAATGATTGGTGAAAATTTCAGTCGAATCAGAGCATTGGTTCGAAAGATACTATACTTGTCATTTGACGAAGAACACCCTGTATCTCAGTTGTTTCGAAAGTTAGACTTTTTATTTTTGGAACGTTATTCTGGATTGTGAAGAGGAATGATTGGTGAAAATTTCAGTCGAATCAGAGCATTGGTTCGAAAGATACTATACTTGTCATTTGACGAAGAACACCCTGTATCTCAGTTGTTTCGAAAGTTAGACTTTTTATTTTTGGAACGTTATTCTGGATTGTGAAGAGGAATGATTGGTGAAAATTTCAGTCGAATCAGAGGATTGGTTCGAAAGATACTATACTTGTCATTTGACGAAGAACACCCTGTATCTCAGTTGTTTCGAAAGTTAGACTTTTTATTTTTGGAACGTTATTCTGGATTGTGAAGAGGAATGATTGGTGAAAATTTCAGTCGAATCAGAGCATTGGTTCGAAAGATACTATACCTGTCATTTGACGAAGAACACCCTGTATCTCAGTTGTTTCGAAAGTTAGACTTCTTATTTTTGAATCGTTATTCTGGATTGTGAAGAGGAATGATTGGTGAAAATTTCAGTCGAATCAGAGCATTGGTTCGAAAGATACTATACTTGTCATTTGACGAAGAACACCCTGTATCTCAGTTGTTTCGAAAGTTAGACTTTTTATTTTGGAACGTTATTCTGGATTGTGAAGAGGAATGATTGGTGAAAATTTCAGTCGAATCAGAGCATTGGTTCGAAAGATACTATACTTGTCATTTGACGAAGAACACCCTGTATCTCAGTTGTTTCGAAAGTTAGACTTTTTATTTTTGGAACGTTATTCTGGATTGTGAAGAGGAATGATTGGTGAAAATTTCAGTCGAATCAGAGCATTGGTTCGAAAGATACTATACCTGTCATTTGACGAAGAACACCCTGTATCTCAGTTGTTTCGAAAGTTAGACTTTTTATTTTTGAATCGTTATTCTGTTTTGTGAAGAGGAATGATTGGTGAAAATTTCAGTCGAATCAGAGCATTGGTTCGAAAGATACTATACTTGTCATTTGACGAAGAACACCCTGTATCTCAGTTGTTTCGAAAGTCAGACTTTTTATTTTTGAATCGTTATTCTGGATTGTGAAGAGGAATGATTGGTGAAAATTTCAGTCGAATCAGAGCATTGGTTCGAAAGATACTATACTTGTCATTTGACGAAGAACACCCTGTATCTCAGTTGTTTCGAAAGTAAGACTTTTTATTTTTGAATCGTTATTCTGGATTGTGAAGAGGAATGATTGGTGAAAATTTCAGTCGAATCAGAGCATTGGTTCGAAAGATACTATACTTGTCATTTGACGAAGAACACCCTGTATCTCAGTTGTTTCGAAAGTTAGACTTTTTATTTTTGGAACGTTATTCTGGATTGTGAAGAGGAATGATTGGTGAAAATTTCAGTCGAATCAGAGCATTGGTTCGAAAGATACTATACCTGTCATTTGACGAAGAACACCCTGTATCTCAGTTGTTTCGAAAGTTAGACTTTTTATTTTTGAATCGTTATTCTGGATTGTGAAGAGAAATGATTGGTGAAAATTTCAGTCGAATCAGAGCGTTGGTTCGAAAGATACTATACTTTACATTTGAGGAAGAACACCCTGTATCTCAGTTGTTTCGAAAGTTAGACTTTTTATTTTTGGAACGTTATTCTGGATTGTGAAGAGGAATGATTGGTGAAAATTTCAGTCGAATCAGAGCATTGGTTCGAAAGATACTATACCTGTCATTTGACGAAGAACACCCTGTATCTCAGTTGTTTCGAAAGTTAGACTTTTTATTTTTGAATCGTTATTCTGGATTGTGAAGAGAAATGATTGGTGAAAATTTCAGTCGAATCAGAGCGTTGGTTCGAAAGATACTATACTTTACATTTGACGAAGAACACCCTGTATCTCAGTTGTTTCGAAAGTTAGACTTTTTATTTTTGGAACGTTATTCTGGATTGTGAAGAGGAATGATTGGTGAAAATTTCAGTCGAATCAGAGCATTGGTTCGAAAGATACTATACTTGTCATTTGACGAAGAACACCCTGTATCTCAGTTGTTTCGAAAGTTAGACTTTTTATTTTTGAATCGTTATTCTGTATTGTGAAGAGGAATGATTGGTGAAAATTTCAGTCGAATCAGAGCATTGGTTCGAAAGATACTATACTTGTCATTTGACGAAGAACACCCTGTATCTCAGTTGTTTCGAAAGTTAGACTTTTTATTTTTGAATCGTTATTCTGGATTGTGAAGAGGAATGATTGGTGAAAATTTCAGTCGAATCAGAGCATTGGTTCGAAAGATACTATACTTGTCATTTGACGAAGAACACCCTGTATCTCAGTTGTTTCGAAAGTTAGACTTTTTATTTTTGAATCGTTATTCTGGATTGTGAAGAGGAATGATTGGTGAAAATTTCAGTCGAATCAGAGCATTGGTTCGAAAGATACTATACTTGTCATTTGACGAAGAACACCCTGTATCTCAGTTGTTTCGAAAGTTAGACTTTTTCTTTTTGGAACGTTATTCTGGATTGTGAAGAGGAATGATTGGTGAAAATTTCAGTCGAATCAGAGCATTGGTTCGAAAGATACTATACCTGTCATTTGACGAAGAACACCCTGTATCTCAGTTGTTTCGAAAGTTAGACTTTTTATTTTTGAATCGTTATTCTGGATTGTGAAGAGAAATGATTGGTGAAAATTTCAGTCGAATCAGAGCGTTGGTTCGAAAGATACTATACTTTACATTTGACGAAGAACACCCTGTATCTCAGTTGTTTCGAAAGTTAGACTTTTTATTTTTGGAACGTTATTCTGGATTGTGAAGAGGAATGATTGGTGAAAATTTCAGTCGAATCAGAGCATTGGTTCGAAAGATACTATACCTGTCATTTGACGAAGAACACCCTGTATCTCAGTTGTTTCGAAAGTTAGACTTTTTATTTTTGAATCGTTATTCTGGATTGTGAAGAGAAATGATTGGTGAAAATTTCAGTCGAATCAGAGCGTTGGTTCGAAAGATACTATACTTTACATTTGACGAAGAACACCCTGTATCTCAGTTGTTTCGAAAGTTAGACTTTTTATTTTTGGAACGTTATTCTGGATTGTGAAGAGGAATGATTGGTGAAAATTTCAGTCGAATCAGAGCATTGGTTCGAAAGATACTATACTTGTCATTTGACGAAGAACACCCTGTATCTCAGTTGTTTCGAAAGTTAGACTTTTTATTTTTGGAACGTTATTCTGGATTGTGAAGAGGAATGATTGGTGAAAATTTCAGTCGAATCAGAGCATTGGTTCGAAAGATACTATACTTGTCATTTGACGAAGAACACCCTGTATCTCAGTTGTTTCGAAAGTTAGACTTTTTATTTTTGGAACGTTATTCTGGATTGTGAAGAGGAATGATTGGTGAAAATTTCAGTCGAATCAGAGGATTGGTTCGAAAGATACTATACTTGTCATTTGACGAAGAACACCCTGTATCTCAGTTGTTTCGAAAGTTATACTTTTTATTTTTGAATCGTTATTCTGGATTGTGAAGAGGAATGATTGGTGAAAATTTCAGTCGAATCAGAGCATTGGTTCGAAAGATACTATACTTGTCATTTGACGAAGAACACCCTGTATCTCAGTTGTTTCGAAAGTTAGACTTTTTATTTTTGGAACGTTATTCTGGATTGTGAAGAGGAATGATTGGTGAAAATTTCAGTCGAATCAGAGCATTGGTTCGAAGGATACTATACTTGTCATTTGACGAAGAACACCCTGTATCTCAGTTGTTTCGAAAGTTAGACTTTTTATTTTTGGAACGTTATTCTGGATTGTGAAGAGGAATGATTGGTGAAAATTTCAGTCGAATCAGAGCATTGGTTCGAAAGATACTATACCTGTCATTTGACGAAGAACACCCTGTATCTCAGTTGTTTCGAAAGTTAGACTTTTTATTTTTGAATCGTTATTCTGGATTGTGAAGAGGAATGATTGGTGGAAATTTCAGTCGAATCAGAGCATTGGTTCGAAAGATACTATACCTGTCATTTGACGAAGAACACCCTGTATCTCAGTTGTTTCGAAAGTTAGACTTTTTATTTTTGAATCGTTATTCTGGATTGTGAAGAGGAATGATTGGTGAAAATTTCAGTCGAATCAGAGCATTGGTTCGAAAGATACTATACTTGTCATTTGACGAAGAACACCCTGTATCTCAGTTGTTTCGAAAGTTAGACTTTTTATTTTTATAACGTTATTCTGGATTGTGAAGAGGAATGATTGGTGAAAATTTCAGTCGAATCAGAGCATTGGTTCGAAAGATACTATACTTGTCATTTGACGAAGAACACCCTGTATCTCAGTTGTTTCGAAAGTTAGACTTTTTATTTTTGGAACGTTATTCTGGATTGTGAAGAGGAATGATTGGTGAAAATTTCAGTCGAATCAGAGCATTGGTTCGGAAGATACTATACCTGTCATTTGACGAAGAACACCCTGTATCTCAGTTGTTTCGAAAGTTAGACTTCTTATTTTTGGAACGTTATTCTGGATTGTGAAGAGGAATGATTGGTGAAAATTTCAGTCGAATCAGAGCATTGGTTCGAAAGATACTATACCTGTCATTTGACGAAGAACACCCTGTATCTCAGTTGTTTCGAAAGTTAGACTTTTTATTTTTGAATCGTTATTCTGGATTGTGAAGAGGAATGATTGGTGAAAATTTCAGTCGAATCAGAGCATTGGTTCGAAAGATACTATACTTGTCATTTGACGAAGAACACCCTGTATCTCAGTTGTTTCGAAAGTTAGACTCTTTATTTTTGGAACGTTATTCTGGATTGTGAAGAGGAATGATTGGTGAAAGTTTCAGTCGAATCAGAGCATTGGTTCGAAAGATACTATACCTGTCATTTGACGAAGAACACCCTGTATCTCAGTTGTTTCGAAAGTTAGACTTTTTATTTTTGAATCGTTATTCTGGATTGTGAAGAGGAATGATTGGTGAAAATTTCAGTCGAATCAGAGCATTGGTTCGAAAGATACTATACTTGTCATTTGACGAAGAACACCCTGTATCTCAGTTGTTTCGAAAGTTAGACTTTTTATTTTTGGAACGTTATTCTGGATTGTGAAGAGGAATGATTGGTGAAAATTTCAGTCGAATCAGAGCATTGGTTCGAAGGATACTATACTTGTCATTTGACGAAGAACACCCTGTATCTCAGTTGTTTCGAAAGTTAGACTTTTTATTTTTGGAACGTTATTCTGGATTGTGAAGAGGAATGATTGGTGAAAATTTCAGTCGAATCAGAGCATTGGTTCGAAAGATACTATACCTGTCATTTGACGAAGAACACCCTGTATCTCAGTTGTTTCGAAAGTTAGACTTTTTATTTTTGAATCGTTATTCTGGATTGTGAAGAGGAATGATTGGTGAAAATTTCAGTCGAATCAGAGCATTGGTTCGAAAGATACTATACCTGTCATTTGACGAAGAACACCCTGTATCTCAGTTGTTTCGAAAGTTAGACTTTTTATTTTTGAATCGTTATTCTGGATTGTGAAGAGGAATGATTGGTGAAAATTTCAGTCGAATCAGAGCATTGGTTCGAAAGATACTATACTTGTCATTTGACGAAGAACACCCTGTATCTCAGTTGTTTCGAAAGTTAGACTTTTTATTTTT
>CAUEHS010000279.1:0-109307 GCA_958510865.1 Myrrha octodecimguttata | reverse complement strand
CTTACCCTTACCCTTACCCTTACCCTTACCCTTACCCTTACCCTTACCCTTACCCTTACCCTTACCCTTACCCTTACCCTTACTTCACCCTAACCCTTACCCTTACCCTTACCTTTACCCTTACCCTTACCCTTATTCTTACCCTTACCCTCACCCTTACCCTTACCCTTGCTTTACCCTTAAGCTCACCCTTACCCTTACCCTTACCCTTATTCTTACCCTTACCCTTACCCTTACCCTTACCCTTACCCTTACCCTTACCCTTACCCTTACCCTTACCCTTACCCTTACCCTTACCCTTACCTTACCCTTACCCTTACCCTTACCCTTACCCTTACCCTTACCCTTACCCTTACCCTTACCCTAACCCTTACCCTTACCCTTATTCTTACTCTTACCCTTACCCTTACCCTTGCTTTTACCCTTAGGCTTACCCTTACCTTTACCCTTACCCTTACCCTTACCCTTACCCTTACCCTTGCTTTTACCCTTAAGCTTACCCTTACCCTTACCCTTACCCTTACCTTTACCCTTACCCTTATTCTTACCCTTACCCTTACCCTTACCCTTACCCTTACCCTTACCCTTACCCTTACCCTTACCCTTACCCTTACCCTTACCCTTACCCTTACCCTTACCCTTACCCTTACCCTTATTCTTACTCTTACCCTTACATTTACCCTTGCTTTTACCCTTAAGCTTACCCTTGCCCTTACCCTTACCCTTACCCTTACCCTTACCCTTACCCTTACCCTTACCCTTACCCTTGCTTTTACCCTTAGGCTTAAGGGTAAAAGCAAGGGTAAGGGTAAGGGTAAAGGTAAGGGTAAGGGTAAGGGTAAGGGTAAGGGTAAGGGTAAGGGTAAGGGTAAGAATAAGGGTAAGGGTAAGCTTAAGGGTAATGGTAAGGGTAAGGGTAAGGGTAAGGGTAAGGGTAAGGGTAAGGGTAAGGGTAAGGGTAAGGGTAAGGGTAAGGGTAGGGGTAAGGGTAAGAGTAAGGGTAAGGGTAAGGGTAAGGGTAATGGTAAGGGTAAGGGTAAGGGTAAGGGTAAGGGTAAGGGTAAGGGTAAGGGTAAGGGTAAGGGTAAGGGTAAGGGTAAGGGTAAGGGTAAGGGTAAGGGTAAGGGTAAGGGTAAGGGTAAGGGTAAGGGTAGGGGTAAGGGTAAGAGTAAGGGTAAGGGTAAGGGTAAGGGTAAAGGTAAGGGTAAGCCTAAGGGTAAAAGCAAGGGTAAGGGTAAGGGTAAGGGTAAGGGTAAGGGTAAGGGTAAGGGTAAGGGTAAGGGTAAGGGTAAAGGTAAGGGTAAGCCTAAGGGTAAAAGCAAGGGTAAGAGTAAGGGTAAGGGTAAGGGTAAGGGTAAGGGTAAGGGTAAGGGTAAGGGTAAGGGTAAGGGTAAGGGTAAGGGTAAGGGTAAGGGTAAGGGTAAGGGTAAGGGTAAGGGTAAGGGTAAGGGTAAGGGTAAGGGTAAGGGTAAGGGTAAGGGTAAGGGTAAGGGTAAGGGTAAGGGTAAGCTTAAGGGTAAAAGCAAGGGTAAGGGTAAGAGTAAGGGTAAGGGTAAGGGTAAGGGTAAGGGTAAGGGTAAGGGTAAGGGTAAGGGTAAGGGTAAGGGTAAGGGTAAGGGTAAGAATAAGGGTAAGGGTAAGGGTAAGGGTAAGGGTAAGGGTAAGGGTAAGGGTAAGGGTAAGGGTAAGGGTAAGGGTAAGGGTAAGGGTAAGGGTAAGGGTAAGGGTAAGGGTAAGGGTAAGGGTAAGGGTAAGGGTAAGGGTAAGGGTAAGGGTAAGGGTAAGGGTAAGGGTAAGGGTAAGGGTAAGGGTAAGGGTAAGGGTAAGGGTAAGAGTAAGGTTAAGGGTAAGCCTAAGGGTAAAAGCAAGGTTAAGGGTAAGGGTAAGGGTAAGGGTAAGGGTAAGGGTAAGGGTAAGGGTAAGGGTAAGGGTAAGGGTAAGGGTAAGGGTAAGAGTAAGGTTAAGGGTAAGCCTAAGGGTAAAAGCAAGGTTAAGGGTAAGGGTTAGGGTAAGGGTAAGGGCAAGGGTAAGCTTAAGGGTAAAACAAGGGTAAGGGTAAGGGTAAGGGTAAGGGTAAGGGTAAGGGTGAGGGAAAGGGTAAGGGTAAGGGTAAGCTTAAGGGTTTATCCTTACCCCCACCCTTACCCTTACCCTTACCCTTACCCTTGCTTAACCCTTAAGCTTACCCTTACCCTTACCCTTACCCTTACCCTTACCCTTACCCTTGCTTTTACCCTTAAGCTTACCCTTACCCTTACCCTTACCCTTACCCTTACCCTTACCCTTACCTTTACCCTTAGCCTTACCCTTACCCTTACCCTTGCTTTTACCCTTAAGCTTACCCTTACCCTTACCCTTACCCTTACCCTTACCCTTACCCTTACCCTTACCCTTACCCTTACCCTTACCCTTACCCTTACCCTTACCCTTACCCTTACCCTTGCTTTTACCCTTAGGCTTACCCTTACCTTTACCCTTACCCTTACCCTTACCCTTACCCTTACCCTTAACCTTACCCTTACCCTTGCATTTACCCTTAGGCTTACCCTTACCTTTACCCTTACCCTTACCCTTACCCTTACCCTTGCTTTTACCCTCAAGCTTACCCTTACCCTTACCCTTATCCTTACCCTAACCCTTACCCTTGCTTTTACCCTTAAGCTTACCCTTACCCTTACCCTTACCCTTACCCTTACCCTTTCCCTTACCCTTACCCTTACCCTTACCCTTACCCTTACCCTTACCCTTGCTTTTACCCTTAAGTTTACCCTTACCCTTACCCTTACCCCTACCCTTACCCTTACCCTTACCCTTACCCTTACCCTTACCCTTACCCTTACCCTTACCCTTGCTTTTACCCTTAAGCTTACCCTTACCCTTACCCTTACCCTTACCCTTACCCTTACCCTTACCCTTACCCTTACCCTTGCTTTTACCCTAAGGCTTACCCTTACCTTTACCCTTACCCTTACCCTTACCCTTGCTTTTACCCTTAAGCTTACACTTACCCTTACCCTTACCCTTACCCTTACCCTTACCCTTGCTTTTACCCTTAAGCTTACCCTTACCCTTACCCTTACCCTTACCCTTACCCTTACCCTTACCCTTACCCTTACCCTTACCCTTGCTTTTACCCTTACCCTTACCCTTGCTTTTACCCTTAGGCTTACCCTTACCCTTACCCTTACCCTTACCCTTACCCTTACCCTTACCCTTACCCTTGCTTTTACCCTTAAGCTTACCCTTACCCTTACCCTTACCCTTACCCTTACCCTTAACCTTACCCTTAACCTTACCCTTACCCTTGCTTTTACCCTTAAGCTTACCCTTACCCTTACCCTTACCCTTACCCTTACCCTTACCCTTACCCTTACCCTTACCCTTACCCTTACCCTTACCCTTGCTTTTACCCTTAAGCTTACCCTTACCCTTACCCTTACCCTCACCCTTACCCTTACCCTTACCCTTACCCTTACCCTTACCCTTACCCTTACCCTTGCTTTTACCCTTAAGCTTACCCTTACCCTTACCCTTACCCTTACCCTTACCCTTACCCTTACCCTTACCCTTACCCTTACCCTTACCCTTACCCTTACCCATACCCTTGCTTTTACCCTTAGGCTTACCCTTACCTTTACCCTTACCCTTACCCTTACCCTTGCTTTTACCCTTAAGCTTACCCTTACCCTTACCCTTACCCTTACCCTTACCCTTACCCTTGCTTTTACCCTTAAGCTTACCCTTACCCTTACCCTTACCCTTACCCTTACACTTACCCTTACCCTTGCTTTTACCCTTAGGCTTACCCTTACCCTTACCCTTACCCTTACCCTTACCCTTACCCTTACCCTCACCCTTACCCTTACCCTTACCCTCACCTTTGCTTTTACCCTTAAGCTTACCCTTACCCTTACCCTTACCCTTACCCTTACCCTTACCCTTACCCTTACCCTTACCCTTACCCTTACCCTTACCCTTGCTTTTACCCTTAGGCTTACCCTTACCTTTACCCTTACCCTTACCCTTACCCTTACCCTTACCCTTACCCTTACCCTTACCCTTACCCTTACCCTTACCCTTGCTTTTACCCTTAAGCTTACCCTTACCCTTACCCTTACCCTTACCCTTGCTTTTACCCTTAAGCTTACCCTTACCCTTACCCTTATCCTTACCCTTACCCTTACCCTTACCCTTACCCTTGCTTTTACCCTTAAGCTTACCCTTACCCTTACCCTTACCCTTACCCTTACCCTTGCTTTTACCCTTAAGCTTACCCTCACCCTTACCCTTACCCTTACCCTTACCCTTACCCTTACCCTTACCCTTACCCTTACCCTTACCCTTACCCTTACCCTTACCCTTACCCTTACCCTTACCCTTACCCTTACCCTTGCTTTTACCCTTAGGCTTACCCTTACCTTTACCCTTTCCCTTACCCTTACCCTTACCCTTACCCTTACCCTTACCCTTACCCTTGCTTTTACCCTTAAGCTTACCCTTACCCTTACCCTTACCCTTACCCTTACCCTTACCCTTGCTTTTACCCTTAAGCTTACCCTTACCCTTACCCTTACCCTTACCCTTACCCTTGCTATTACCCTTAGGCTTACCCTTACCCTTACCCTTACCCTTACCCTTGCTTTTACCCTTAAGCTTACCCTTACACTTACCCTTACCCTTACCCTTACCCTTACCCTTACCCTTACCCTTACCCTTACCCTTACCCTTACCCTTACCCTTGCTTTTACCCTTAGGCTTACCCTTACCTTTACCCTTACCCTTACCCTTACCCTTACCCTTACCCTTACCCTTACCCTTACCCTTACCCTTACCCTTACCCTTACCCTTACCCTTACCCTTACCCTTGCTTTTACCCTTAAGCTTACCCTTACCCCTACCCTTACCCTTACCCTTACCCTTGCTTTTACCCTTAAGCTTACCCTTACCCTTACCTTTACCCTTACCCTTACCCTCACCCTTACCCTTACCCTTACCCTTGCTTATACCCTTAAGCTTACCCTTACCCTTACCCTTACCCTTACCCTTACCCTTACCCTTACCCTTACCCTTACCCTTACCCTTACCCTTGCTTTTACCCTTAGGCTTACCCTTACCTTTACCCTTACCCTTACCCTTACCCTTACCCTTACCCTTACCCTTACCCTTACCCTTACCCTTACCCTTGCTTTTACCCTTAAGCTTACCCTTACCCTTACCCTTACCCTTACACTTACCCTAACCCTTACCCTTGCTTTTACCCTTTAGCTTACCCTTACCCTTACCCTTACCCTTACCCTTACCCTTACCCTTACCCTTACCCTTACCCTTACCCTTACCCTTACCCTTACCCTTACCCTCACCCTTGCTTTTACCCTTAAGCTTACCCTTACCCTTACCCTTACCCTTACCCTTACCCTTACCCTTACCCTTACCCTTACCCTTACCCTTACCCTTGCTTTTACCCTTAAGCTTACCCTTACCCTTACCCTTACCCTTACCCTTACCCTTATCCTTGCTTTTAACCTTAGGCTTACCCTTACCTTTACCCTTACCCTTACCCTTACCCTTACCCTTACCCTTACCCTTACCCTAACCCTTACCCTTGCTTTTACCCTTAAGCTTACCCTTACCCTTACCCTTACCCTTACCCTTACCCTTATCCTTGCTTTTACCCTTAAGCTTACCCTTACCCTTACCCTCACCCTTACCCTTACCCTTGCTTTTACCCTTAGGCTTACCCTTACCCTTACCCTTGCTTTTACCCTTAAGCTTACCCTTACCCTTACCCTTACTCTTACCCTTACCCTTACCCTTACCCTTACCCTTACCCTTACCCTTACCCTTACCCTTACCCTTACCCTTACCCTTGCTTTTACCCTTAGGCTTACCCTTACCTTTACCCTTACCCTAACCCTTACCCTTACCCTTACCCTTACCCTTACCCTTGCTTTTACCCTTAAGCTTACCCTTACCCTTACCCTTACCCTTACCCTTACCCTTACCCTTGCTTTTACCCTTAAGCTTACCCTTACCCTTACCCTTACCCTTACCCTTACCCTTACCCTTACCCTTACCCTTACCCTTGCTTTTACCCTTAAGCTTACCCTTACCCTTACCCTTACCCTTACCCTTACCCTAACCCTTACCCTTGCTTTTACCCTTAAGCTTACCCTTACCCTTACCCTTACCCTTACCCTTACCCTTACCTTTACCCTTACCCTTACCCTTACCCTTACCCTTACCCTTACCCTTACCCTTACCCTTACCCTTACCCTTGCTTTTACCCTTAAGCTTACCCTTACCCTTACCCTTACCCTTACCCTTACCCTTACCCTTACCCTTACCCTTACCCTTACCCTTACCCTTACCCTTACCCTTGCTTTTACCCTTAAGCTTACCCTTACCCTTACCCTTACCCTTACCCTTACCCTTACCCTTACCCTTACCCTTACCCTTACCCTTGCTTTTACCCTTAGGCTTACCCTTACCTTTACCCTTACCCTTACCCTTACCCTTACCCTTACCCTTATCCTTACCCTTACCCTTACCCTTACCCTTACCCTTACCCTTGCTTTTACCCTTAAGCTTACCCTTACCCTTACCCTTACCCTTACCCTTACCCTTACCCTTGCTTTTACCCTTACCCTTACCCTTACCCTTGCTTTTACCCTTAAGCTTACCCTTACCCTTACCCTTACCCTTACCCTTACCCTTACCCTTGCTTTTACCTTTAGGCTTACCCTTACCCTTACCCTTACCCTTACCCTTGCTTTTACCCTTAAGCTTACCCTTACCCTTACCCTTACTCTTACCCTTACCCTCACCCTTACCCTTACCCTTACCCTTACCCTTACCCTTACCCTTACCCTTACCCTTACCCTTGCTTTTACCCTTAGGCTTACCCTTACCTTTACCCTTACCCTAACCCTTACCCTTACCCTTACCCTTACCCTTACCCTTGCTTTTACCCTTAGGCTTACCCTTACCTTTACCCTTACCCTTACCCTTACCCTTACCCTTACCCTTACCCTTACCCTTACCCTTGCTTTTACCCTTAAGCTTACCCTTACCCTGACCCTTACCCTTACCCTTACCCTTACCCTTACCCTTACCCTTACCCTTACCCTTGCTTTTACCCTTAAGCTTACCCTTACCCTTACCCTTACCCTTACCCTTACCCTTACCCTTACCCTTACCCTTACCCTTATCCTTGCTTTTACCCTTAGGCTTACCCTTACCTTTACCCTTACCCTTACCCTTACCCTCACCCTTACCCTTGCTTTTACCCTTAAGATTACCCTTACCCTTACCCTTACCCTTACCCTTAAACTTACCCTTACCCTTACCCTTACCCTTACCCTTACCCTTACCCTTACCCTTACCCTTACCCTTACCCTTACCCTTACCCTTACCCTTACCCTTACCCTTACCCTTGCTTTTACCCTTAAGCTTACCCTTACCCTTACCCTTACCCTTACCCTTACCCTTGCTTTTACCCTTAAGCTTACCCTTACCCTTACCCTTACCCTTACCCTTAAGCTTTCCCTTACCCTTACCCTTACCCTTACCCTTACCCTTACCCTTACCCTTACCCTTACCCTTACCCTTACCCTTACCCTTACCCTTGCTTTTACCCTTAAGCTTACCCTTACCCTTTCCCTTACCCTTACCCTTAAGCTTACCCTTACCCTTACCCTTACCCTTACCCTCACCCTTACCCTTACCCTTGCTTTTACCCTTAAGCTTACCCTTACCCTTACCCTTACCCTTACCCTTAAGCTTACCCTTACCCTTACCCTTACCCTTACCCTTACCCTTACCCTTACCCTTACCCTTGCTTTTACCCTTAAGCTTACCCTTACCCTTACCCTTACCCTTACCCTTGAGCTTACCCTTACCCTTACCCTTACCCTTACCCTTACCCTTACCCTTACCCTTACCCTTACCCTTGCTTTTACCCTTAAGCTTACCCTTACCCTTACCCTTACCCTTACCCTTGCTTTTACCCTTTAGCTTACCCTTACCCTTACCCTTACCCTTACCCTTAAGCTTACCCTTACCCTTACCCTTACCCTTACCCTTACCCTTACTCTTACCCTTACCCTTACCCTTACCCTTACCCTTACCCTTACCCTTACTCTTGCTTTTACCCTTAAGCTTACCCTTACCCTTACCCTTACCCTTGCTTTTACCCTTAGGCTTACCCTTACCCTTTCCCTTACCCTTACCCTTGCTTTTACCCTTAAGCTTACCCTTACCCTTACCCTTACCCTCACCCTTACCCTTACCCTTACCCTTACCCTTACCCTTACCCTTACCCTTACCCTTACCCTTACCCTTACCCTTACCCTTACCCTTACCCTTACCCTTACCCTTACCCTTACCCTTACCCTTACCCTAAACCTTACCCTTACCCTTACCCTTACCCTTACCCTTACCCTTGCTTTTACCCTTAGGCTTACCCTTACCTTTACCCTTACCCTTACCCTTACCCTTACCCTTACCCTTGCTTTTACCCTTAAGCTTACCCTTACCCTTACCCTTACCCTTACCCTTGCTTTTACCCTTAAGCTTACACTTACCCTTACCCTTGCTTTTACCCTTAAGCTTACCCTTACCCTTACCCTTACCCTTACCCTTACCCTTACCCTTACCCTTACCCTTACCCTTGCTTTTACCCTTAGGCTTACCCTTACCTTTACCCTTACCCTTACCCTTACCCTTACCCTTGCTTTTACCCTTAAGCTTACCCTTACCCTTACCCTTACCCTCAAGCTTACCCTTACCCTTACCCTTACCCTTACCCTTACCCTTACCCTTACCCTTACCCTTACCCTTACCCTTACCCTTGCTTTTACCCTTAAGCTTACCCTTACCCTTACCCTTACCCTTACCCTTACCCTTGCTTTTACCCTTAAGCTTACCCTTACCCTTACCCTTACCCTTAAGCTTACCCTTACCCTTACCCTTACCCTTACCCTTACCCTTACCCTTACCCTTACCCTTACCCTTACCCTTACCCTTACCCTTACCCTTACCCTTGCTTTTACCCTTAAGCTTACCCTTACCCTTACCCTTACCCTTACCCTTAAGCTTACCCTTACCCTTACCCTTACCCTTACCCTTAACCTTAACCTTACCCTTGCTTTTACCCTTAAGCTTACCCTTACCCTTACCCTTACCCTTACCCTTAAGCTTACCCTTACCCTTACCCTTACCCTTACCCTTACCCTTGCTTTTACCCTTAAGCTTACCCTTACCCTTACCTTTACCCTTACCCTTAAGCTTACCCTTACCCTTACCCTTACCCTTACCCTTACCCTTACCCTTACCCTTGCTTTTACCCTTAAGCTTACCCTTACCCTTACCCTTACCCTTACCCTTGCTTTTACCCTTAAGCTTACCCTTACCCTTACCCTTACCCTTACCCTTAAGCTTACCCTTACCCTTACCCTTACCCTTACCCTTACCCTTACCCTTACCCTTACCCTTACCCTTACCCTTGCTTTTACCCTTAAGCTTACGCTTACCCTTACCCTTACCCTTACCCTTACCCTTACCCTTACCCTTACCCTTACCCTTACCCTTACCCTTACCCTTACCCTTACCCTTGCTTTTACCCTTAGGCTTACCCTTACCTTTACCCTTACCCTTACGCTTACCCTTACCCTTGCTTTTACCCTTAAGCTTACCCTTACCCTTACCCTTATCCTTACCCTTACCCTTACCCTTACCCTTACCCTTACCCTTACCCTTACCCTTACCCTTACCCTTACCCTTACCCTTACCCTTACCCTTGCTTTTACCCTTAAGCTTACCCTTACCCTTACCCTTACCCTCAAGCTTACCCTTACCCTTACCCTTACCCTTACCCTTGCTTTTACCCTTAAGCTTACCCTTACCCTTACCCTTACCCTTACCCTTACCCTTGCTTTTACCCTTAAGCTTACCCTTACCCTTACCCTTACCCTTACCCTTAAGCTTTCCCTTACCCTTACCCTTACCCTTACCCTTACCCTTACCCTTACCCTTACCCTTACCCTTACCCTTACCCTTACCCTTACCCTTACCCTTACCCTTGCTTTTACCCTTAAGCTTACCCTTACCCTTTCCCTTACCCTTACCCTTAAGCTTACCCTTACCCTTACCCTTACCCTTACCCTCACCCTTACCCTTACCCTTGCTTTTACCCTTAAGCTTACCCTTACCCTTACCCTTACCCTTACCCTTAAGCTTACCCTTACCCTTACCCTTACCCTTACCCTTACCCTTACCCTTACCCTTGCTTTTACCCTTAAGCTTACCCTTACCCTTACCCTTACCCTTACCCTTGAGCTTACCCTTACCCTTACCCTTACCCTTACCCTTACCCTTACCCTTACCCTCACCCTTACCCTTACCCTTGCTTTTACCCTTAAGCTTACCCTTACCCTTACCCTTACCCTTACCCTTGCTTTTACCCTTAAGCTTACCCTTACCCTTACCCTTACCCTTACCCTTAAGCTTACCCTTACCCTTACCCTTACCCTTACCCTTACCCTTACTCTTACCCTTACCCTTACCCTTACCCTTACCCTTACCCTTACCCTTACTCTTGCTTTTACCCTTAAGCTTACCCTTACCCTTACCCTTACCCTTACCCTTACCCTTGCTTTTACCCTTAGGCTTACCCTTACCCTTTCCCTTACCCTTACCCTTGCTTTTACCCTTAAGCTTACCCTTACCCTTACCCTTACCCTCACCCTTACCCTTACCCTTACCCTTACCCTTACCCTTACCCTTACCCTTACCCTTACCCTTACCCTTACCCTTACCCTTACCCTTACCCTTACCCTTACCCTTACCCTTACCCTTACCCTTACCCTTACCCTAAACCTTACCCTTACCCTTACCCTTACCCTTACCCTTACCCTTGCTTTTACCCTTAGGCTTACCCTTACCTTTACCCTTACCCTTACCCTTACCCTTACCCTTACCCTTGCTTTTACCCTTAAGCTTACCCTTACCCTTACCCTTACCCTTACCCTTGCTTTTACCCTTAAGCTTACACTTACCCTTACCCTTGCTTTTACCCTTAAGCTTACCCTTACCCTTACCCTTACCCTTACCCTTACCCTTACCCTTACCCTTACCCTTACCCTTACCCTTGCTTTTACCCTTAGGCTTACCCTTACCTTTACCCTTACCCTTACCCTTACCCTTACCCTTGCTTTTACCCTTAAGCTTACCCTTACCCTTACCCTTACCCTCAAGCTTACCCTTACCCTTACCCTTACCCTTACCCTTACCCTTACCCTTACCCTTACCCTTACCCTTACCCTTACCCTTACCCTTGCTTTTACCCTTAAGCTTACCCTTACCCTTACCCTTACCCTTACCCTTACCCTTGCTTTTACCCTTAAGCTTACCCTTACCCTTACCCTTACCCTTAAGCTTACCCTTACCCTTACCCTTACCCTTACCCTTACCCTTACCCTTACCCTTACCCTTACCCTTACCCTTACCCTTACCCTTACCCTTACCCTTACCCTTGCTTTTACCCTTAAGCTTACCCTTACCCTTACCCTTACCCTTACCCTTAAGCTTACCCTTACCCTTACCCTTACCCTTACCCTTACCCTTAACCTTAACCTTACCCTTGCTTTTACCCTTAAGCTTACCCTTACCCTTACCCTTACCCTTACCCTTACCCTTAAGCTTACCCTTACCCTTACCCTTACCCTTACCCTTACCCTTGCTTTTACCCTTAAGCTTACCCTTACCCTTACCTTTACCCTTACCCTTAAGCTTACCCTTACCCTTACCCTTACCCTTACCCTTACCCTTACCCTTACCCTTACCCTTGCTTTTACCCTTAAGCTTACCCTTACCCTTACCCTTACCCTTACCCTTGCTTTTACCCTTAAGCTTACCCTTACCCTTACCCTTACCCTTACCCTTAAGCTTACCCTTACCCTTACCCATACCCTTACCCTTACCCTTACCCTTACCCTTACCCTTACCCTTACCCTTACCCTTGCTTTTACCCTTAAGCTTACGCTTACCCTTACCCTTACCCTTACCCTTACCCTTACCCTTACCCTTACCCTTACCCTTACCCTTACCCTTGCTTTTACCCTTAGGCTTACCCTTACCTTTACCCTTACCCTTACCCTTACCCTTACCCTTGCTTTTACCCTTAAGCTTACCCTAACCCTTACCCTTACCCTTACCCTTACCCTTACCCTTACCCTTACCCTTACCCTTACCCTTACCCTTACCCTTACCCTTACCCTTACCCTTGCTTTTACCCTTAAGCTTACCCTTACCCTTACCCTTACCCTTACCCTTACCCTTGCTTTTACCCTTAGGCTTACCCTTACCCTTACCCTTACCCTTTCCCTTGCTTTTACCCTTAAGCTTACCCTTACCCTTACCCTTACCCTTACCCTTACCCTTACCCTTACCCTTACCCTTACCCTTGCTTTTACCCTTAAGCTTACCCTTACCCTTACCCTTACCCTTACCCTTACCCTTACCCTTACCCTTACCCCTACCCTCACCCTTGCTTTTTCCCTTAAGCTTACCCTTACCCTTACCCTTACCCTTACCCTTACCCTTACCCTTGCTTTTAACCTTAAGCTTACCCTTACCCTTACCCTTACCCTTACCCTTACCCTTGCTTTTACCCTTAGGCTTACCCTTACCCTTACCCTTACCCTTACCCTTGCTTTTACCCTTAAGCTTACCCTTACCCTTACCCTTACCCTTACACTTACCCTTACCCTTACACTTACCCTTACCCTTGCTTTTACCCTTAGGTTTACCCTTACCTTTACCCTTACCCTTACCCTTACCCTTACCCTTACCCTTACCCTTACCCTTACCCTTACCCTTACCCTTACCCTTGCTTTTACCCTTAAGCTTACCCTTACCCTTACCCTTACCCTCACCCTTACCCTTACCCTTACCCTTGCTTATACCCTTAAGCTTACCCTTACCCTTACCCTTACCCTTACCCTTACCCTTGCTTTTACCCTTAAGCTCACCCTTACCCTTACCCTTACCCTTACCCTTACCCTTACCCTTACTCTTACCCTTACCCTTGCTTTTACCCTTAAGCTTACCCTTACCCTTACCCTTACCCTTACCCTTAAGCTTACCCTTACCCTTACCCTTACCCTTACCCTTACCCTTACCCTTACCCTTACCCTTACCCTTGCTTTTACCCTTAAGCTTACCCTTACCCTTACCCTTACCCTTACCCTTACCCTTGCTTTTACCCTTAAGCTTACCCTTACCCTTACCCTTACCCTTACCCTTAAGCTTACCCTTACCCTTACCCTTACCCTTACCCTTACCCTTACCCTTACCCTTACCCTTACCCTTGCTTTTACCCTTAAGCTTACCCTTACCCTTACCCTTACCCTTACCCTTACCCTTACCCTTACCCTTACCCTTACCCTTACCCTTACCCTTACCCTTACCCTTACCCTTACCCTTACCCTTACCCTTACCCTTGCTTTTACCCTTAGGCTTACCCTTACCTTTACCCTTACCATTACCCTTACCCTTACCCTTACCCTTACCCTTACCCTTACCCTTGCTTTTACCCTTAAGCTTACCCTTACCCTTACCCTTACCCTTACCCTTACCCTTACCCTTACCCTTACCCTTACCCTTACCCTTACCCTTACCCTTACCCTTACCCTTACCCTTGCTTTTACCCTTAAGCTTACCCTTACCCTTACCCTTACCCTTACCCTTACCCTTACCCTTGCTTTTACCCTTAAGCTTACCCTTACCCTTACTCTTACCCCTACCCTTACCCTTACCCTTACCCTAACCCTTACCCTTGCTTTTACCCTTAAGCTTACCCTTACCCTTACCCTCACCCTTACCCTTACCCTTACCCTTACCTTTACCCTTACACTTACCCTTACCCTTACCCTTACCCTTACCCTTACCCTTACCCTTGCTTTTACCCTTAAGCTTACCCTTACCCTTACCCTTACCCTTACCCTTACCCTTACCCTTACCCTTACCCTTACCCTTACCCTTACCCTTACCCTTACCCTTGCTTTTACCCTTAAGCTTACCCTTACCCTTACCCTTACCCTTACCCTTACCCTTACCCTTACCCTTGCTTTTACCCTTAGGCTTACCCTTACCTTCACCCTTACCCTTACCCTTACCCTTACCCTTACCCTTACCCTTACCCTTACCCTTGCTTTAACCCTTAAGCTTACCCTTACCCTTACCCTTACCCTTACCCTTACCCTTGCTTTTACCCTTAAGCTTACCCTTACCCTTACCCTTACCCTTACCCTTACCCTTACCCTTGCTTTTACCCTTAGGCTTACCCTTACCCTTACCCTTACCCTTACCCTTGCTTTTACCCTTAAGCTTACCCTTACCCTTACCCTTACTCTTACCCTTACCCTTACCCTTACCCTTACCCTTACCCTTACCCTTACCCTTACCCTTACCCTTACCCTTACCCTTACCCTTGCTTTTACCCTTAGGCTTATCCTTACCTTTACCCTTACCCTAACCCTTACCCTTACCCTTACCCTTACCCTTACCCTTACCCTTGCTTTTACCCTTAGGCTTACCCTTACCTTTACCCTTACCCTTACCCTTACCCTTACCCTTACCCTTACCCTTACCCTTACCCTTACCCTTGCTTTTACCCTTAAGCTTACCCTTACCCTTACCCTTACCCTTACCCTTACCCTTACCCTTACCCTTACCCTTAACCTTACCCTTACCCTTACCCTTACCCTTGCTTTTACCCTTAAGCTTACCCTTACCCTTACCCTTACCCTTACCCTTACCCTTACCCTTATCCTTGCTTTTACCCTTAGGCTTACCCTTACCTTTACCCTTACCCTTACCCTTACCCTTACCCTTACCCTTACCCTTGCTTTTACCCTTAAGCTTACCCTTACCCTTACCCTTACCCTTACCCTTAAGCTTACCCTTACCCTTACCCTTACCCTTACCCTTACCCTTACCCTTACCCTTACCCTTGCTTTTACCCTTAAGCTTACCCTTACCCTTACCCTTACCCTTACCCTTACCCTTACCCTTACCCTTGCTTTTACCCTTAAGCTTACCCTTAACCTTACCCTTACCCTTACCCTTAAGCTTTCCCTTACCCTTACCCTTACCCTTACCCTTACCCTTACCCTTACCCTTACCCTTACCCTTACCCTTGCTTTTACCCTTAAGCTTACCCTTACCCTTACCCTTACCCTTACCCTTAAGCTTACCCTTACCCTTACCCTTACCCTTACCCTCACCCTTACCCTTACCCTTGCTTTTACCCTTAAGCTTACCCTTACCCTTACCCTTACCCTTACCCTTGAGCTTACCCTTACCCTTACCCTTACCCTTACCCTTACCCTTACCCTTACCCTTGCTTTTACCCTTAAGCTTACCCTTACCCTTACCCTTACCCTTACCCTTAAGCTTAACCTTACCCTTACCCTTACCCTTACCCTTACCCTTACCCTTACCCTTACCCTTACCCTTACCCTTACCCTTACCCTTACCCTTACCCTTGCTTTTACCCTTAAGCTTACCCTTACCCTTACCCTTACCCTTACCCTTGCTTTTACCCTTAAGCTTACCCTTACCCTTACCCTTACCCTTACCCTTAAGCTTACCCTTACCCTTACCCTTACCCTTACCCTTACCCTTACCCTTACCCTTACCCTTACCCTTGCTTTTACCCTTAAGCTTACCCTTACCCCTACCCTTAACCTTACCCTTACCCTTACCCTTACCCTTACCCTTACCCTTGCTTTTACCCTTAGGCTTACCCTTACCTTTACCCTTACCCTTACCCTTACCCTTACCCTTACCCTTACCCTTACCCTTACCCTTACCTTTACCCTTACCCTTGCTTTTACCCTTAAGCTTACCCTTACCCTTACCCTTACCCTTACCCTTACCCTTACTCTTGCTTTTACCCTTAAGCTTACCCTTACCCTTACCCTTACCCTTACCCTTACCCTTACCCTTACCCTTACCCTTACCCTTGCTTTTACCCTTAGGCTTACCCTTACCCTTAGGCTTACCCTTACCCTTTCCCTTACCCTTACCCTTGCTTTTACCCTTAAGCTTACCCTTACCCTTACCCTTACCCTTACCCTTACCCTTACCCTTACCCTTACCCTTACCCTTACCCTTACCCTTACCCTTACCCTTACCCTTACCCTTACCCTTACCCTTACCCTTACCCTTACCCTTACCCTTACCCTAACCCTTACCCTTACCCTTACCCTTACCCTTACCCTTGCTTTTACCCTTAGGCTTACCCTTACCTTTACCCTTACCCTTACCCTTACCCTTACCCTTACCCTTGCTTTTACCCTTAAGCTTACCCTTACCCTTACCCTTACCCTTACCCTTACCCTTACCCTTACCCTTACCCTTACCCTTACCCTTACCCTTACCCTTACCCTTACCCTTACCCTTACCCTTACCCTAACCCTTACCCTTACCCTTACCCTTACCCTCACCCTTGCTTTTACCCTTAAGCTTACCCTTACCCTTACCCTTACCCTTACCCTTACCCTTACCCTTACCCTTGCTTTTACCCTTAAGCTTACCCTTACCCTTACCCTTACCCTTACCCTTACCCTTGCTTTTACCCTTAGGCTTACCCTTACCCTTACCCTTACCCTTACCCTTGCTTTTACCCTTAAGCTTACCCTTACCCTTACCCTTACCCCTACTCTTACCCTTACCCTTACCCTTACCCTTACCCTTGCTTTTACCCTTAGGCTTTCCCTTACCTTTACCCTTACCCTTACCCTTACCCTTACCCTTACCCTTACCCTTACCCTTACCCTTACCCTTACCCTTACCCTTACCCTTGCTTTTACCCTTAAGCTAACCCTTACCCTTACCCTTACCCTTACCCTTACCCTTAACTTTACCCTTACCCTTGCTTTTACCCTTAAGCTCACCCTTACCCTTACCCTTACCCTTACCCTTACACTTACCCTTACCCTGACCCTTACCCTTACTTTTACCCTTAAGCTTACCCTTACCCTTACCCTTACCCTTACCCTTAAGCTTACCCTTACCCTTACCCTTACCCTTACCCTTACCCTTACCCTTACCCTTGCTTTTACCCTTAAGCTTACCCTTACCCTTACCCTTACCCTTACCCTTACCCTTGCTTTTACCCTTAAGCTTACCCTTACCCTTACCCTTACCCTTACCCTTAAGCTTACCCTTACCCTTACCCTTACCCTTACCCTTACCCTTACCCTTACCCTTACCCTTGCTTTTACCCTTAAGCTTACCCTTACCCTTACCCTTACCCTTACCCTAACCCTTACCCTTAACCTTACCCTTACCCTTACCCTTACCCTTACCCTTACCCTTGCTTTTACCCTTAGGCTTACCCTTACCTTTACCCTTACCATTACCCTTACCCTTACCCTTACCCTTACCCTTACCCTTACCCTTGCTTTTACCCTTAAGCTTACCCTTACCCTTACCCTTACCCTTACCCTTACCCTTACCCTTACCCTTACCCTTACCCTTGCTTTTACCCTTAAGCTTACACTTACCCTTACCCTTACCCTTACCCTTACCCTTACCCTTACCCTTACCCTTACCCTTACCCTTACCCTTGCTTTTACCCTTAAGCTTACCCTTACCCTTACCCTTACTCTTACCCTTACCCTTACCCTTACCCTTACCCTTGCTTTTACCCTTAAGCTTACCCTTACCCTTACCTTTACCCTTACCCTTACCCTTACCCTTACCCTTACCCTTACCCTTACCCTTACCCTTACCCTTACCCTTACCCTTACCCTTACCCTTACCCTTACCCTTGCTTTTACCCTTAGGCTTACCCTTACCTTTAGCCTTACCCTTACCCTTACCCTTACCCTTACCCTTACCCTTACCCTTGCTTTTACCCTTAAGCTTACCCTTACCCTTACCCTTACCCTTACACTTACCCTTGCTTTTACCCTTAGGCTTACCCTTACCCTTACCCTTACCCTTACCCTTAAGCTCACCCTTACCCTTACTCTTACCCTTACCCTTACCCTTACCCTTACCCTTACCCTTACCCTTACCCTTACCCTTGCTTTTACCCTTAAGCTTACCCTTACCCTTACCCTTACCCTTACCCTTACCCTTACCCTTACCCTTGCTTTGACCCTTAGGCTTACACTTACCTTTACCCTTACCCTTACCCTTACCCTTACCCTTACCCTTACCCTCACCCTTACCCTTACCCTTACCCTTGCTTTTACCCTTAAGCTTACCCTCACCCTTACCCTTACCCTTACCCTTACCCTCACCCTTACCCTTGCTTTTACCCTTAAGCTTACCCTTACCCTTACCCTTACCCTTACCCTTACCCTTGCTTTTACCCTTAGGCTTACCCTTACCCTTACCCTTACCCTTACCCTTGCTTTTACCCTTAAGCTTACCCTTACCCTTACTCTTACCCTTACCCTTACCCTTACCCTTACCCTTACCCTTACCCTTACCCTTACCCTTACCCTTACCCTTACCCTTACCCTTACCCTTACCCTTACCCTTACCCTTACCCTTACCCTTACCCTTACCCTTACCCTTACCCTTGCTTTTACCCTTAGGCTTAACCTTACCTTTACCCTTACCCTTACCCTTACCCTTACCCTTACCCTTACCCTTACCCTTACCCTTACCCTTACCCTTACCCTTGCTTTTACCCTTAAGCTTACCCTTACCCTTACCCTTACCCTTACCCTAACCCTTACCCTTGCTTTTACCCTTAAGCTTACCCTTACCCTTACCCTTACCCTTACCCTCACCCTTACCCTTACCCTTACCCTTGCTTATACCCTTAAGCTTACCCTTACCCTTACCCTTACCCTTACCCTTACCCTTACCCTTACCCTTACCCTTACCCTTACCCTTACCCTTACCCTTACCCTTACCCTTACCCTTACCCTTACCCTTACCCTTACCCTTGCTTTTACCCTTAGGCTTACCGTTACCTTTACCCTTACCCTCACCCTTACCCTTACCCTTACCCTTACCCTTACCCTTGCTTTTACCCTTAAGCTTACCCTTACCCTTACCCTTACCCTTACCCTAACCCTTACCCTTGCTTTTACCCTTAAGCTTACCCTTACCCTTACCCTTACCCTTACCCTTACCCTTACCCTTACCCTTACCCTTACCCTTACCCTTACCCTTACCCTTGCTTTTACCCTTAAGCTTACCCTTACCCTTACCCTTACCCTTACCCTTACCCTTACCCTTACCCTTATCCTTACCCTTGCTTTTACCCTTAAGCTTACCCTTACCCTTACCCTTACCCTTACCCTTACCCTTACCCTTACCCTTACCCTTACCCTTACCCTTACCCTTACCCTTACCCTTACCCTTACCCTTGCTTTTACTCTTAGGCTTACCCTTACCTTTACCCTTACCCTTACCCTTACCCTTTCCCTCACCCTTACCCTTACCCTTGCTCTTACCCTTAAGCTTACCCTTACCCTCACCCTTACACTTACCCTTACCCTTGCTTTTACCCTTAAGCTTACCCTTACCCTTACCCCTAACCTTACCCTTACCCTTGCTTTTACCCTTAGGCTTACCCTTACCCTTACCCTTACCCTTACCCTTGCTTTTACCCTTAAGCTTACCCTTACCCTTACCCTTACTCTTACCCTTACCCTTACCCTTACCCTTACCCTTACCCTTACCCTTACCCTTACCCTTACCCTTACCCTTGCTTTTACCCTTAGGCTTACCCTTACCTTTACCCTTACCCTAACCCTTACCCTTACCCTTACCCTTACCCTTATCCTTGCTTTTACCATTAAGCTTACCCTTACCCTTACCCTTACCCTTACCCTTACCCTTACCCTTACCCTTACCCTTACCCTTACCCTTACCTTTGCTTTTACCCTTAAGCTTACCCTTACCCTTACCCTTACCCTTACCCTTACCCTTACCCTTACCCTTACCCTTACCCTTGCTTTTACCCTTAAGCTTACCCTTACCCTTACCCTTACCCTTACCCTTACCCTTACCCTTACCCTTACCCTTACCCTTACCCTTACCCTTACCCTTACCCTTGCTTTTAGCCTTAGGCTTACCCTTACCTTTACCCTTACCCTTACCCTTACCCTTACCCTTACCCTTGCTTTTACCCTTAAGCTTACCCTTACCCTTACCCTTACCCTTAAGCTTACCCTTACCCTTACCCTTACCCTCACCCTTACCCTTACCCTTACCCTTACCCTTACCCTTACCCTTACCTTTGCTTTTACCCTTAAGCTTACCCTCACCCTTACCCTTACCCTTACCCTTACCCTTGCTTTTACCCTTAAGCTTACCCTTACCCTTACCCTTACCCTTAAGCTTACCCTTACCCTTACCCTTACCCTTACCCTTACCCTTACCCTTACCCTTACCCTTACCCTTGCTTTTACCCTTAAGCTTACCCTTACCCTTACCCTTACCCTTACCCTTAAGCTTACCCTTACCCTTACCCTTACCCTTACCCTTACCCTTAACCTTACCCTTGCTTTTACCCTTAAGCTTACACTTACCCTTACCCTTACCCTTACCCTAACCCTTGCTTTTACCCTTAAGCTTACCCTTACCCTTACCCTTACCCTTACCCTTAAGCTTACCCTTACCCTTACCCTTACCTATACCCTTACCCTTACCCTTACCCTTACCCTTGCTTTTACCCTTAAGCTTACCCTTACCCTCACCCTTACCCTTAACCTTGCTTTTACCCTTAAGCTTACCCTTACCCTTACCCTTACCCTTACCCTTAAGCTTACCCTTACCCTTACCCTTACCCTTACCCTTACCCTTACCCTTACCCTTACCCTTACCCTTACCCTTACCCTTGCTTTTACCCTTAAGCTTACCCTTACCCTTACCCTTACCCTTACCCTTACCCTTGCTTTTACCCTTAGGCTTACCCTTACCTTTACCCTTACCCTTACCCTTACCCTTACCCTTACCCTTACCCTTGCTTTTACCCTTAAGCTTACCCTTACCCTTACCCTTACCCTTGCTTTTACCCTTAAGCTTACCCTTACCCTTACCCTTACCCTTACCCTTACCCTTGCTTTTACCCTTAGGCTTACCCTTACCCTTACCCTTACCCTTACCCTTGCTTTTACCCTTAAGCTTACCCTTACCCTTACCCTTACCCTTACCCTTACCCTTACCCTTACCCTTACCCTTACCCTTGCTTTTACCCTTAAGCTTACCCTTACCCTTACCCTTACCCTTACCCTTACCCTTACCCTCACCCTTGCTTTTACCCTTAAGCTTACCCTTACCCTTACCCTTACCCTTACCCTTACCCTTACCCTTGCTTTTACCCTTAAGCTTACCCTTACCCTTACCCTTACCCTTACCCTTACCCTTGCTTTTACCCTTAGGCTTACCCTTACCCTTACCCTTACCCTTGCTTTTACCCTTAAGCTTACCCTTACCCTTACCCTTACCCTTACTCTTACCCTTACCCTTACCCTTATCCTTACCCTTGCTTTTACCCTTAGGCTTACCCTTACCTTTACCCTTACCCTTACCCTTACCCTTACCCTTACCCTTACCCTTACCCTTACCCTTACCCTTGCTTTTACCCTTAAGCTTACCCTTACCCTTACCCTTACCCTTACCCTTACCCTTACCCTTACCCTTACCCTTACCCTTACCCTTACCCTTGCTTTTACCCTTAAGCTCACCCTTACCCTTACCCTTACCCTTACCCTTACCCTTACCCTTACTCTTACCCTTACCCTTGCTTTCACCCTTAAGCTTACCCTTACCCTTACCCTTACCCTTACCCTTAAGCTTACCCTTACCCTTACCCTTACCCTTACCCTTACCCTTACCCTTACCCTTACCCTTGCTTTTACCCTTAAGCTTACCCTTACCCTTACCCTTACCCTTACCCTTACCCTTGCTTTTACCCTTAAGCTTACCCTTACCCTTACCCTTACCCTTACCCTTAAGCTTACCCTTACCCTTACCCTTACCCTTACCCTTACCATTACCCTTGCTTTTACCCATAAGCTTACCCTTACCCTTACCCTTACCCTTACCCTTACCCTTACCCTTACCCTTACCCTTACCCTTACCCTTACCCTTACCCTTGCTTTTACCCTTAGGCTTACCCTTACCTTTACCCTTACCATTACCCTTACCCTTACCCTTACCCTTACCCTTACCCTTACCTTTACCCTTGCTTTTACCCTTAAGCTTACCCTTACCCTTACCCTTACCCTTACCCTTACCCTTACCCTTAACCTTACCCTTACCCTTACCCTTACCCTTACCCTTACCCTTACCCTTACCCTTACCCTTACCCTTACCCTTACCCTTACCCTTGCTTTTACCCTTAAGCTTACCCTTACCCTTACCCTTACCCTTACCCTTACCCTTACCCTTGCTTTTACCCTAAAGCTTACCCTTACCCTTACTCTTACCCCTACCCTTACCCTTAACCTTACCCTTACCCTTACCCTTACCCTTGCCATTACCCTTAGGCTTACCCTCACCTTTACCCTTACCCTTACCCTTACCCTTACACTTACCCTTACCCTTACCCTTGCTTTTACCCTTGAGCTTACCCTTACCCTTACCCTTACCCTTACCCTTAGCCTTACCCTTACCCTTGCTTTTACCCTTAAGCTTACCCTTACCCTTACCCTTACCCTTACCCTTACCCTTGCTTTTACCCTTAGGCTTACCCTTACCCTTACCCTTACCCTTACCCTTAAGCTTACCCTTACCCTTACCCTTACCCTTACCCTTACCCTTACCCTTACCCTTACCCTTACCCTTACCCTTACCCTTACCCTTACCCTTACCCTTACCCTTACCCTTACCCTTACCCTTACCCTTACCCTTACCCTTACCCTTACCCTTACCCTTGCTTTTACCCTTAAGCTTACCCTTACCCTTACCCTTACCCTTACCCTTACCCTTGCTTTTACCCTTAAGCTTACCCTTACCCTTACCCTTACCCTTACCCTTAAGCTTACCCTTACCCTTACCCTTACCCTTACCCTTACCCTTACCCTTACCCTTACCCTTGCTTTTACCCTTAAGCTTACCCTTACCCTTACCCTTAACCTTACCCTAACCCTTACCCTTAACCTTACCCTTACCCTTACCCTTACCCTTACCCTTACCCTTGCTTTTACCCTTAGGCTTACCCTTACCTTTACACTTACCATTACCCTTACCCTTACCCTTACCCTTACCCTTACCCTTACCCTTACCCTTGCTTTTACCCTTAAGCTTACCCTTACCCTTACCCTTACCCTTACCCTTACCCTTACCCTTACCCTTACCCTTACCCTTACCCTTACCCTTACCCTTACCCTTACCCTTACCCTTGCTTTTACCCTTAAGCTTACCCTTACCCTTACCCTTACCCTTACCCTTACCCTTACCCTTACCCTAACCCTTACCCTTACCCTTACCCTTGCTTTTACCCTTAAGCTTACCCTTACCCTTACCCTTACTCTTACCCTTACCCTCACCCTTACCCTTACCCTTGCTTTTACCCTTAAGCTTACCCTTACCCTTACCTTTACCCTTACCCTTACCCTTACCCTTACCCTTACCCTTACCCTTACCCTTACCCTTACCCTTACCCTTACCCTTACCCTTGCTTTTACCCTTAGGCTTACCCTTACCTTTAGCCTTACCCTTACCCTTACCCTTACCCTTACCCTTACCCTTGCTTTTACCCTTAAGCTTACCCTTACCCTTACCCTTACCCTTACCCTTACCCTTACCCTTACCCTTACCCTTGCTTTTACCCTTAAGCTTACCCTTACCCTTACCCTTACCCTTACACTTACCCTTGCTTTAACCCTTAGGCTTACCCTTACCCTTACCCTTACCCTTACCCTTAAGCTTACCCTTACCCTTACCCTTACCCTTACCCTTACCCTTACCCTTACCCTTACCCTTACCCTTGCTTTTACCCTTAAGCTTACCCTTACCCTTACCCTTACCCTTACCCTTACCCTTACCCTTGCTTTGACCCTTAGGCTTACCCTTACCTTTACCCTTACCCTTACCCTTACCCTTACCCTTACCCTTACCCTTACCCTTACCCTTACCCTTACCCTTACCCTTACCCTTGCTTTTACCCTTAAGCTTACCCTTACCCTTACCCTTACCCTTACCCTTACCCTTACCCTTACCCTTACCCTTGCTTTTACCCTTAAGCTTACCCTTACCCTTACCCTTACACTTACCCTTACCCTTGCTTTTACCCTTAGGCTTACCCTTACCCTTACCCTTACCCTTGCTTTTACCCTTAAGCTTACCCTTACCCTTACCCTTACCCTTACCCTTACCCTTACCCTTACCCTTACCCTTACCCTTACCCTTACCCTTGCTTATACCCTTAAGCTTACCCTTACCCTTACCCTTACCCTTACCCTTACCCTTACTCTCACCCTTACCCTTACCCTTACCCTTACCCTTACCCTTACCCTTAACCTTACCCTTGCTTTTACCCTTAGGCTTACCCTTACCTTTACCCTTACCCTTACCCTTACCCTTACCCTTACCCTTACCCTTACCTTTACCCTTGCTTTTACCCTTAAGCTTACCCTTACCCTTACCCTTACCCTTACCCTTACCCTAACCCTTACCCTTGCTTTTACCCTTAAGCTTACCCTTACCCTTACCCTTACCCTTACCCTTACCCTTACCCTTACCCTTACCCTTACCCTTACCCTTACCCTTGCTTTTACACTTAAGCTTACCCTTACCCTTACCCTTACCCTTACCCTTACCCTTACCCTTACCCTTATCCTTATCCTTACCCTTGCTTTTACCCTTAAGCTTACCCTTACCCTTACCCTTACCCTTACCCTTACCCTTTCCCTTACCCTTACCCTTACCCTTACCCTTGCTTTTACTCTTAGGCTTACCCTTACCTTTACCCTTACCCTTACCCTTACCCTTACCCTTACCCTCACCCTTACCCTTACCCTTGCTTTTACCCTTAAGCTTACCCTTACCCTTACCCTTACCCTTACCCTTACCCTTACCCTTACCCTTACCCTTACCCTTACCCTTACCCTTGCTTTTACTCTTAGGCTTACCCTTACCTTTACCCTTACCCTTACCCTTACCCTTACCCTTACCCTTACCCTTACCCTTACCCTTACCCTTACCCTTACCCTTACCCTTACCCTTACCCTCACCCTTGCTTTTACCCTTAAGCTTACCCTTACCCTTACCCTTACCCTTACCCTTACCCTTACCCTTACCCTTACCCTTGCTTTTACCCTTAAGCTTACCCTTACCCTTACCCTCACCCTTACCCTTACCCTTACCCTTGCTTTTACCCTTAAGCTTACCCTTACCCTTACCCTTACCCTTACCCTTACCCTTGCTTTTACCCTTAAGCTTACCCTTACCCTTACCCTTACCCTTACTCTTACCCTTACCCTTACCCTAACCCTTACCCTTGCTTTTACCCTTAGGCTTACCCTTACCTTTACCCTTACCCTTACCCTTACCCTTACCCTTACCCTTACCCTTACCCTTACCCTTACCCTTACCCTTACCCTTACCCTTGCTTTTACCCTTAAGCTTACCCTTACCCTTACCCTTACCCTTACCCTTACCCTTACCCTTACCCTTACCCTTACCCTTACCCTTGCTTTTACCCTTAAGCTCACCCTTACCCTTACCCTTACCCTTACCCTTACCCTTACCCTTACTCTTACCCTTACCCTTGCTTTTACCCTTAAGCTTACCCTTACCCTTACCCTTACCCTTACCCTTTAGCTTACCCTTACCCTTACCCTTACCCTTACCCTTACCCTTACCCTTACCCTTACCCTTGCTTTTACCCTTAAGCTTACCCTTACCCTTACCCTTACCCTTACCCTTGCTTTTACCCTTAAGCTTACCCTTACCCTTACCCTTACCCTTACCCTTACCCTTACCCTTACCCTTACCCTTGCTTTTACCCTTTAGCTTACCCTTACCCTTACCCTTACCCTTACACTTACCCTTGCTTTTACCCTTAGGCTTACCCTTACCCTTACCCTTACCCTTACCCTTAAGCTTACCCTTACCCTTACCCTTACCCTTACCCTTACCCTTACCCTTACCCTTACCCTTACCCTTACCCTTACCCTTACCCTTACCCTTACCCTTGCTTTTACCCTTAAGCTTACCCTTACCCTTACCCTTACCCTTACCCTTACCCTTACCCTTACCCTTACCCTTACCCTTACCCTTACCCTTACCCTTAACTTACCCTTACCCTTGCTTTGACTCTTAGGCTTACCCTTACCTTTACCCTTACCCTTACCCTTACCCTTACCCTTACCCTTACCCTTACCCTTACCCTTACCCTTACCCTTGCTTTTACCCTTAAGCTTACCCTTACCCTTACCCTTACCCTTACCCTTACCCTTACCCTTACCCTTACCCTTACCCTTACCCTTACCCTTGCTTTTACCCTTAAGCTTACCCTTACCCTTACCCTTACCCTTACCCTTACCCTTGCTTTTACCCTTAGGTTTACCCTTACCCTTACCCTTACCCTTACCCTTGCTTTTACCCTTAAGCTTACCCTTACCCTTACCCTTACCCTTACCCTTACCCTTACCCTTACCCTTACCCTTACCCTTACCCTTACCCTTACCCTTACCCTTACCCTTACCCTTACCCTTACCCTTACCCTTACCCTTACCCTTACCCTTACCCTTACCCTTACCCTTGCTTTTACCCTTAGGCTTAACCTTACCTTTACCCTTACCCTTACCCTTACCCTTACCCTTACCCTTACCCTTACCCTTACCCTTACCCTTACCCTTACCCTTACCCTTACCCTTACCCTTACCCTTACCCTTGCTTTTACCCTTAAGCTTACCCTTACCCTTACCCTTACCCTTACCCCTACCCTTACCCTTACCCTTACCCTTGCTTTTACCCTTAAGCTTACCCTTACCCCTACCCTTACCCTTACCCTCACCCTTACCCTTACCCTTACCCTTACCCTTGCTTATACCCTTAAGCTTACCCTTACCCTTACCCTTACCCTTACCCTTACCCTTACCCTTACCCTTACCCTTACCCTTACCCTTACCCTTACCCTCACCCTTACCCTTGCTTTTACCCTTAGGCTTACCCTTACCTTTACCCTTACCCTTACCCTTACCCTTACCCTTACACTTACCCTTACCTTTACCCTTGCTTTTACCCTTAAGCTTACCCTTACCCTTACCCTTACCCTTACCCTTACCCTTACCCTTACCCTAACCCTTACCCTTGCTTTTACCCTTAAGCTTACCCTTACCCTTACCCTTACCCTTACCCTTACCCTTTCCCTTACCCTTACCCTTACCCTTACCCTCACTTTTACCCTTAAGCTTACCCTTACCCTTACCCTTACCCTTACCCTTACCCTTACCCTTATCCTTATCCTTACCCTTGCTTTTACCCTTAAGCTTACCCTTACCCTTACCCTTACCCTTACCCTTACCCTTACCCTTACCCTTACCCTTACGCTTACCCTTACCCTTACCCTTACCCTTGCTTTTACTCTTAGGCTTACCCTTACCTTTACCCTTACCCTTACCCTTACCCTTACCCTTACCCTCACCCTTACCCTTACCCTTGCTTTTACCCTTAAGCTTACCCTTACCCTCACCCTTACCCTTACCCTTACCCTTGCTTTTACCCTTAAGCTTACCCTTACCCTTAGACATAACCTTACCCTTACCCTTGCTTTTACCCTTAGGCTTACCCTTACCCTTACCCTTACCCTTACCCTTGCTTTTACCCTTAAGCTTACCCTTACCCTTACCCTTACTCTTACCCTTACCCTTACCCTTACCCTTACCCTTACCCTTACCCTTACCCTTACCCTTACCCTTACCCTTGCTTTTACCCTTAGGCTTACCCTTACCTTTACCCTTACCCTAACCCTTACCCTTACCCTTACCCTTACCCTTGCTTTTACCCTTAAGCTGACCCTTACCCTTACCCTTACCCTTACCCTTACCCTTACCCTTACCCTTACCCTTACCCTTACCCTTACCCTTACCCTTACCCTTGCTTTTACCCTTAAGCTTACCCTTACCCTTACCCTTACCCTTACCCTTACCCTCACCCTTACCCTTGCTTTTACCCTTAAGCTTACCCTTACCCTTACCCTTACCCTTACCCTTACCCTTACCCTTACCCTTACCCTTACCCTTACCCTTACCCTTGCTTTTACCCTTAGGCTTACCCTTACCTTTACCCTCACCCTTACCCTTACCCTTACCCTTACCCTTGCTTTTACCCTTAAGCTTACCCTTACCCTTACCCTTACCCTTAAGCTTACCCTTACCCTTACCCTTACCCTTACCCTTACCCTTACCCTTACCCTTACCCTTACCCTTACCCTTACCCTTACCCTTACCCTTACCCTTACCCTTACCCTTACCCTTGCTTTTACCCTTAAGCTTACCCTTACCCTTACCCTTACCCTTACCCTTACCCTTGCTTTTACCCTTAAGCTTACCCTTACCCTTACCCTTACCCTTAAGCTTACCCTTACCCTTACCCTTACCCTTACCCTTACCCTTACCCTTACCCTTACCCTTACCCTTACCCTAACCCTTACCCTTACCCTTGCTTTTACCCTTAAGCTTACCCTTACCCTTACCCTTACCCTTACCCTTAAGCTTACCCTTACCCTTACCCTTACCCTTACCCTTACCCTTACCCTTAACCTTACCCTTGCTTTTACCCTTAAGCTTACCCTTACCCTTACCCTTACCCTTACCCTTACCCTTAAGCTTACCCTTACCCTTAACCTTACCCTTACCCTTACCCTTGCTTTTACCCTTAAGCTTACCCTTACCCTTACCCTTACCCTTACCCTTAAGCTTACCCTTACCCTTACCCTTACCCTTACCCTTACCCTTACCCTTTCCCTTACCCTTACCCTTGCTTTTACCCTTAAGCTTACCCTTACCCTTACCCTTACCCTTACCCTTACCCTTGCTTTTACCCTTAAGCTTACCCTTACCCTTACCCTTACCCTTACCCTTAAGCTTACCCTTACCCTTACCCTTACCCTTACCCTTACCCTTACCCTTACCCTTTCCCTTACCCTTACCCTTACCCTTACCCTTATCCTTGCTTTTACCCTTAAGATTACCCTTACCCTTACCCTTACCCTTACCCTTACCTTTGCCCTTACCCTTGCTTTTACCCTTAGGCTTACCCTTACCTTCACCCTTACCCTTACCCTTACCCTTACCCTTACCCTTACCCTTACCCTTGCTTTTACTCTTAAGCTTACCCTTACCCTTACCCTTACCCTTACCCTTACCCTTTTCCTTACCCTTACCCTTGCTTTTACCCTTAAGCTTATCCTTACCCTTACCCTTACCCTTACCCTTATCCTTGCTTTTACCCTTAGGCTTACCCTTACCCTTACCCTTACCCTTGCTTTTACCCTTAAGCTTACCCTTACCCTTACCCTTACCCTTACCCTTACCCTTACCCTTACCCTTACCCTTACCCTTACCCTTACCCTTACCCTTGCTTTTACCCTTAAGCTTACCCTTACCTTACCCTTACCCTTACCCTTACCCTTACCCTCACCCTTACCCTTACCCTTACCCTTACCCTTACCCTTACCCTTACCCTTACCCTTACCCTCACCCTTGCTTTTACCCTTAAGCTTACCCTTACCCTTACCCTTACCCTTACCCTTACCCTTACCCTTGCTTTTACCCTTAAGCTTACCCTTACCCTTACCCTTACCCTTACCCTTACCCTTGCTTTTACCCTTAGGCTTACCCTTACCCTTACCCTTACCCTTACCCTTGCTTTTACCCTTAAGCTCACCCTTACCCTTACCCTTACCCTTACTCTTACCCTTACCCTTACCCTTACCCTTGCTTTTACCCTTAGGCTTACCCTTACCTTTACCCTTACCCTTACCCTTACCCTTACCCTTACCCTTACCCTTACCCTTACCCTTACCCTTACCCTTACCCTTGCTTTTACCCTTAAGCTTACCCTTACCCTTACCCTTACCCTTACCCTTACCCTTACCCTTACCCTTACCCTTACCCTTACCCTTACCCTTACCCTTGCTTTTACCCTTAAGCTCACCCTTACCCTTACCCTTACCCTTAACTTACTCTTACCCTTACCCTTGCTTTTACCCTTAAGCTTACCCTTACCCTTACCCTTACCCTTACCCTTAAGCTTACCCTTACCCTTACCCTTACCCTTACCCTTACCCTTACCCTTGCTTTTACCCTTAAGCTTACCCTTACCCTTACCCTTACCCTTACCCTTACCCTTACCCTTGCTTTTACCCTTAAGCTTACCCTTACCCTTACCCTTACCCTTACCCTTAAGCTTACCCTTACCCTTACCCTTACCCTTACCCTTACCCTTACCCTTACCCTTGCTTTTACCCTCAAGCTTACCCTTACCCTTACCCTTACCCTTACCCTTACCCTTACCCTTACCCTTACCCTTACCCTTACCCTTACCCTTGCTTTTACCCTTAGGCTTACCCTTACCTTTACCCTTACCATTACCCTTACCCTTACCCTTACCCTTACCCTTACCCTTACCCTTGCTTTTACCCTTAAGCTTACCCTTACCCTTACCCTTACCCTTACCCTTACCCTTACCCTTACCCTTACCCTTACCCTTACCCTTACCCTTACCCTTACCCTTACACTTACACTTACCCTTACCCTTGCTTTTACCCTTAAGCTTACCCTTACCCTTACCCTTACCCTTACCCTTACCCTTACCCTTGCTTTTACCCTTAAGCTTACCCTTACCCTTACTCTTACCCCTACCCTTACCCTTACCCTTACCCTTACCCTTACCCTTACCCTTACCCTTACCCTTACCCTTGCTTTTACCCTTAGGCTTACCCTCACCTTTACCCTTACCCTTACCCTTACCCTTACCCTTACCCTTACCCTTACCCTTGCTTTTACCCTTAAGCTTACCCTTACCCTTACCCTTACCCTTACCCTTACCCTTACCCTTACCCTTGCTTTTACCCTTAAGCTCAACCTTACCCTTACCCTTACCCTTACCCTTACCCTTGCTTTTACCCTTAGGCTTACCCTTACCCTTACCCTTACACTTACCCTTAAGCTTACCCTTACCCTTACCCTTACCCTTACCCTTACCCTTACCCTTACCCTTATCCTTACCCTTGCTTTTACCCTTCAGCTTACCCTTACCCTTACCCTTACCCTTACCCTTACCCTTACCCTTACCCTTACCCTTACCCTTACCCTTACCCTTGCTTTTACTCTTAGGCTTACCCTTACCTTTACCCTTACCCTTACCCTTACCCTTACCCTCACCCTTACCCTTACCCTTGCTTTTACCCTTAAGCTTACCCTTACCCTTACCCTTAACCTTACCCTTACCCTTGCTTTTACCCTTAAGCTTACCCTTACCCTTACCCTAAGTAAGGGTAAGGGTAAGGGTAAGGGTAAGCCCTTACCCTTACCCTAAGTAAGGGTAAGGGTAAGGGTAAGGGTAAGGGTAAGGGTAAGGGTAAGGGTAAGGGTAAGGGTAAGGGTAAGGGTAAGGGTAAGGGTAAGGGTAAGGGTAAGGGTAAGGGTAAGGGTAAGGGTAAGGGTAAGCTTAAGGGTAAAAGCAAGGGTAAGGGTAAGGGTAAGGGTAAGGGTAAGGGTAAGGGTAAGGGTAAGGGTAAGGGTAAGGGTAAGGGTAAGGGTAAGGGTAAGGGTAAGGGTAAGGGTAAGGGTAAGCTTAAGGGTAAGGGTAAGGGTAAGGGTAAGGGTAAGCCTAAGGGTAAAAGCAAGGGTAAGGGTAAGGGTAAGGGTAAGGGTAAGGGTAAGCTTAAGGGTAAAAGCAAGGGTAAGGGTAAGGGTAAGGGTAAGGGTAAGCTTAAGGGTAAAAGCAAGGGTAAGGGTAAGGGTAAGGGTAAGGGTAAGGGAAAGGGTAAGGGTAAGGGTAAAGGTGAGGGTAAGCCTAAGGGTAAAAGCAAGGGTAAGGGTAAGGGTAAGGGTAAGGGTAAGGGTAAGGGTAAGGGTAGGGGTAAGAGTAAGGGTAAGGGTAAGCTTAAGGGTAAAAGCAAGGGTAAGGGTAAGGGTAAGGGTAAGGGTAAGGGTAAGGGTAAGCTTAAGGGTAAAAGCAAGGGTAAGGGTAAGGGTAAGGGTAAGGGTAAGGGTAAGGGTAAGGGTAAGGGTAAGGGTAAGGGTAAGGGTAAGGGTAAGGGTAAGGGTAAGGGTAAGGGTAAGGGTAAGGGTAAGGGTAAGCTTAAGGGTAAAAGCAAGGGTAAGGGTAAGGGTAAGGGTAAGGGTAAGGGTAAGGGTAATGGTAAGGGTAAAGGTAAGGGTAAGCCTAAGGGTAAAAGCAAGGGTAAGGGTAAGGGTAAGGGTAAGGGTAAGGGTAAGGGTAAGGGTAAGGGTAAAGGGTAAGGGTAAGGGTAAGCTTAAGGGTAAAAGCAAGGGTAAGGGTAAGGGTAAGGGTGAGGGTAAGGGTAAGGGTAAGGGTTAGCTTAAGGGTAAGGGTAAGGGTAAGGGTAAGGGTAAGGGTAAGGGTAAGCTTAAGGGTAAAAGCAAGGGTAAGGGTTAGGGTAAGGGTAAGGGTAAGGGTAAGCTTAAGGGTAAAAGCAAGGGTAAGGGTAAGGGTAAGGGTAAGGGTAAGGGTAAGGGTAAGCTTAAGGGTAAGGGTAAGGGTAAGGGTAAGGGTAAGGGTAAGCTTAAGGGTAAAAGCAAGGGTAAGGGTAAGAGTAAGGGTAAGGGTAAGGGTAAGGGTAAGGGTAAGGGTAAGGGTGAGCTTAAGGGTAAAAGCAAGGGTAAGGGTAAGGGTAAGGGTAAGGGTAAGGGTAAGGGTAAGGGTGAGGGTAAGGGTAAGGGTAAGCTTAAGGGTAAAAGCAAGAGTAAGGGTAAGGGTAAGGGTAAGGGTAAGGGTAAGGGTAAGGGTAAGGGTAAGGGTAAGGGTAAGGGTAAGGGTAAGGGTAAGGGTAAGGGTAAAGGTAAGGGTAAGCCTAAGGGTAAAAGCAAGGGTAAGGGTAAGGGTAAGGGTAAGGGTAAGAGTAAGGGTAAGGGTAAGGGTAAGGGTAAGGGTAAGCTTAAGGGTAAAATCAAGGGTAAGGGTAAGGGTAAGGGTAAGGGTAAGCCTAAGGGTAAAAGCAAGGGTAAGGGTAAGGGTAAGGATAAGGGTAAGGGTAAGCTTAAGGGTAAAAGCAAGGGTAAGGGTAAGGGTAAGGGTAAGGGTAAGAGTAAGGGTAAGCTTAAGGGTAAAAGCAAGGGTGAGGGTAAGGGTAAGGGTAAGGGTAAGGGTAAGGGTAAGGGTAAGGGTAAGGGTAAGGGTAAGCTTAAGGGTAAAAGCAAGGGTAAGGGTAAGGGTAAGGGTAAGGGTAAGGGTAAGGGTAAGGGTAAGGGTAAGGGTAAGGGTAAGGGTAAGGGTAAGGGTAAGGGTAAGCTTAAGGGTAAAAGCAAGGGTAAGGGTAAGGGTAAGGGTAAGGGTAAGGGTAAAGGTAAGGGTAAGCCTAAGGGTAAAAGCAAGGGTAAGGGTAAGGGTAAGGGTAAGGGTAAGGGTAAGGGTAAGGGTAAGGGTAAGGGTAAGGGTAAGGGTAAGGGTAAGCGTTAGGGTAAGGGTAAGGGTAAGGGTAAGGGTAAGGGTAAGCTTAAGGGTAAAAGCAAGGGTAAGGGTAAGGGTAAGGGTAAGGGTAAGCCTAAGGGTAAGGGTAAGGGTAAGGGTAAGGGTAAGCTTAAGGGTAAAAGCAAGGGTAAGGGTAAGGGTAAGGGTAAGGGTAAGGGTAAGGGTAAGCTTAAGGGTAAAAGCAAGGGTAAGGGTAAGGGTAAGGGTAAGGGTAAGGGTAAGGGTAAGGGTAAGGGTAAAGGTGAGGGTAAGCCTAAGGGTAAAAGCAAGGGTAAGGGTAAGGGTAAGGGTAAGGGTAAGGGTAAGGGTAAGGGTAAGGGTAAGGGTAAGCTTAAGGGTAAAAGCAAGGGTAAGGGTAAGGGTAAGGGTAAGGGTAAGGGTAAGGGTAAGGGTAAGGGTAAGGGTAAGGGTAAGGGTAAGGGTAAGCTTAAGGGTAAGGGTAAGGGTAAGGGTAAGGGTAAGCTTAAGGGTAAAAGCAAGGGTAAGGGTAAGGGTAAGGGTAAGGGTAAGCTTAAGGGTAAAAGCAAGGGTAAGGGTAAAGGTAAGGGTAAGGGTAAGGGTAAGGGTAAGGGAAAGGGTAAGGGTAAGGGTAAAGGTGAGGGTAAGCCTAAGGGTAAAAGCAAGGGTAAGGGTAAGGGTAAGGGTAAGGGTAAGGGTAAGGGTAAGGGTAGGGGTAAGAGTAAGGGTAAGGGTAAGCTTAAGGGTAAAAGCAAGGGTAAGGGTAAGGGTAAGGGTAAGGGTAAGGGTAAGGGTAAGCTTAAGGGTAAAAGCAAGGGTAAGGGTAAGGGTAAGGGTAAGGGTAAGGGTAAGGGTAAGGGTAAGGGTAAGGGTAAGGGTAAGGGTAAGGGTAAGGGTAAGGGTAAGGGTAAGGGTAAGGGTAAGCTTAAGGGTAAAAGCAAGGGTAAGGGTAAGGGTAAGGGTAAGGGTAAGGGTAAGGGTAATGGTAAGGGTAAAGGTAAGGGTAAGCCTAAGGGTAAAAGCAAGGGTAAGGGTAAGGGTAAGGGTAAGGGTAAGGGTAAGGGTAAGGGTAAGGGTAAAGGGTAAGGGTAAGGGTAAGCTTAAGGGTAAAAGCAAGGGTAAGGGTAAGGGTAAGGGTGAGGGTAAGGGTAAGGGTAAGGGTTAGCTTAAGGGTGAGGGTAAGGGTAAGGGTAAGGGTAAGGGTAAGGGTAAGCTTAAGGGTAAAAGCAAGGGTAAGGGTTAGGGTAAGGGTAAGGGTAAGGGTAAGCTTAAGGGTAAAAGCAAGGGTAAGGGTAAGGGTAAGGGTAAGGGTAAGGGTAAGGGTAAGCTTAAGGGTAAGGGTAAGGGTAAGGGTAAGGGTAAGGGTAAGTGTAAGCTTAAGGGTAAAAGCAAGGGTAAGGGTAAGGGTAAGGGTAAGGGTAAGGGAAAGGGTAAGGGTAAGGGTAAAGGTGAGGGTAAGCCTAAGGGTAAAAGCAAGGGTAAGGGTAAGGGTAAGGGTAAGGGTAAGGGTAAGGGTAAGGGTAGGGGTAAGAGTAAGGGTAAGGGTAAGCTTAAGGGTAAAAGCAAGGGTAAGGGTAAGGGTAAGGGTAAGGGTAAGGGTAAGGGTAAGCTTAAGGGTAAAAGCAAGGGTAAGGGTAAGGGTAAGGGTAAGGGTAAGGGTAAGGGTAAGGGTAAGGGTAAGGGTAAGGGTAAGGGTAAGGGTAAGGGTAAGGGTAAGGGTAAGGGTAAGGGTAAGGGTAAGCTTAAGGGTAAAAGCAAGGGTAAGGGTAAGGGTAAGGGTAAGGGTAAGGGTAAGGATAATGGTAAGGGTAAAGGTAAGGGTAAGCCTAAGGGTAAAAGCAAGGGTAAGGGTAAGGGTAAGGGTAAGGGTAAGGGTAAGGGTAAGGGTAAGGGTAAAGGGTAAGGGTAAGGGTAAGCTTAAGGGTAAAAGCAAGGGTAAGGGTAAGGGTAAGGGTGAGGGTAAGGGTAAGGGTAAGGGTTAGCTTAAGGGTAAGGGTAAGGGTAAGGGTAAGGGTAAGGGTAAGGGTAAGCTTAAGGGTAAAAGCAAGGGTAAGGGTTAGGGTAAGGGTAAGGGTAAGGGTAAGCTTAAGGGTAAAAGCAAGGGTAAGGGTAAGGGTAAGGGTAAGGGTAAGGGTAAGGGTAAGGGTAAGCTTAAGGGTAAGGGTAAGGGTAAGGGTAAGGGTAAGGGTAAGCTTAAGGGTAAAAGCAAGGGTAAGGGTAAGAGTAAGGGTAAGGGTAAGGGTAAGGGTAAGGGTAAGGGTAAGGGTGAGCTTAAGGGTAAAAGCAAGGGTAAGGGTAAGGGTAAGGGTAAGGGTAAGGGTAAGGGTAAGGGTGAGGGTAAGGGTAAGGGTAAGCTTAAGGGTAAAAGCAAGAGTAAGGGTAAGGGTAAGGGTAAGGGTAAGGGTAAGGGTAAGGGTAAGGGTAAGGGTAAGGGTAAGGGTAAGGGTAAGGGTAAGGGTAAAGGTAAGGGTAAGCCTAAGGGTAAAAGCAAGGGTAAGGGTAAGGGTAAGGGTAAGGGTAAGAGTAAGGGTAAGGGTAAGGGTAAGGGTAAGGGTAAGCTTAAGGGTAAAAGCAAGGGTAAGGGTAAGGGTAAGGGTAAGGGTAAGCCTAAGGGTAAAAGCAAGGGTAAGGGTAAGGGTAAGGATATGGGTAAGGGTAAGCTTAAGGGTAAAAGCAAGGGTAAGGGTAAGGGTAAGGGTAAGGGTAAGAGTAAGGGTAAGCTTAAGGGTAAAAGCAAGGGTGAGGGTAAGGGTAAGGGTAAGGGTAAGGGTAAGGGTAAGGGTAAGGGTAAGGGTAAGGGTAAGCTTAAGGGTAAAAGCAAGGGTAAGGGTAAGGGTAAGGGTAAGGGTAAGGGTAAGGGTAAGGGTAAGGGTAAGGGTAAGGGTAAGGGTAAGGGTAAGGGTAAGGGTAAGGGTAAGCTTAAGGGTAAAAGCAAGGGTAAGGGTAAGGGTAAGGGTAAGGGTAAGGGTAAAGGTAAGGGTAAGCCTAAGGGTAAAAGCAAGGGTAAGGGTAAGGGTAAGGGTAAGGGTAAGGGTAAGGGTAAGGGTAAGGGTAAGGGTAAGGGTAAGGGTAAGGGTAAGCGTAAGGGTAAGGGTAAGGGTAAGGGTAAGGGTAAGGGTAAGCTTAAGGGTAAAAGCAAGGGTAAGGGTAAGGGTAAGGGTAAGGGTAAGCCTAAGGGTAAGGGTAAGGGTAAGGGTAAGGGTAAGCTTAAGGGTAAAAGCAAGGGTAAGGGTAAGGGTAAGGGTAAGGGTAAGGGTAAGGGTAAGGGTAAGCTTAAGGGTAAAAGCAAGGGTAAGGGTAAGGGTAAGGGTAAGGGTAAGGGTAAGGGTAAGGGTAAGGGTAAAGGTGAGGGTAAGCCTAAGGGTAAAAGCAAGGGTAAGGGTAAGGGTAAGGGTAAGGGTAAGGGTAAGGGTAAGGGTAAGGGTAAGGGTAAGCTTAAGGGTAAAAGCAAGGTCAAGGGTAAGGGTAAGGGTAAGGGTAAGGGTAAGGGTAAGGGTAAGGGTAAGGGTAAGGGTAAGGGTAAGGGTAAGGGTAAGCTTAAGGGTAAGGGTAAGGGTAAGGGTAAGGGTAAGCTTAAGGGTAAAAGCAAGGGTAAGGGTAAGGGTAAGGGTAAGGGTAAGCTTAAGGGTAAAAGCAAGGGTAAGGGTAAAGGTAAGGGTAAGGGTAAGGGTAAGGGTAAGGGTAAGGGTAAGGGTAAGCTTAAGGGTAAGGGTAAGGGTGAGGGTAAGGGTAAGCTTAAGGGTAAAAGCAAGGGTAAGGGTAAGGGTAAGGGTAAGGGTAAGGGTAAGCTTAAGGCTAAGGGTAAGGGTAAGGGTAAGGGTAAGCTTAAGGGTAAAAGCAAGGGTAAGGTTAAGGGTAAGGGTAAGGGTAAGGGTAAGGGTAAGGGTAAGGGTAAGGGTAAGGGTAAGCTTAAGGGTAAGGGTAAGGGTAAGGGTAAGGGTAAGCTTAAGGGTAAAAGCAAGGGTAAGGGTAAGGGTAAGGGTAAGGGTAAGGGTAAGGGTAAGGGTAAGGGTAAGGGTAAGGGTAAGGGTAAGGGTAAGGGTAAGCTTAAGGGTAAGGGTAAGGGTAAGGGTAACTTAAGGGTAAAAGCAAGGGTAAGGGTAAGGGTAAGGGTAAGGGTAAGGGTAAGCTTAAGGGTAAAAGCAAGGGTAAGGGTAAGGGTAAGGGTAAGGGTAAGGGTAAGGGTAAGGGTAAGGGTAAGGGTAAGGGTAAGGGTAAGGGTAAGGGTAAGGGTAAGCTTAAGGGTAAGGGTAAGGGTAAGGGTAAGCTTAAGGGTAAAAGCAAGGGTAAGGGTAAGGGTAAGGGTAAGGGTAAGGGTAAAGGTAAGGGTGAGCCTAAGGGTAAAAGCAAGGGTAAGGGTAAGGGTAAGGGTAAGGGTAAGGGTGAGGGTAAGGGTAAGGGTAAGGGTAAGGGTAAGGGTAAGCTTAAGGGTAAAAGCAAGGGTAAGGGTAAGGGTAAGGGTAAGGGTAAGGGTAAGGGTAAGGGTAAGGGTAAGGGTGAGGGTAACTTAAGGGTAAAAGCAAGGGTAAGGTTAAGGGTAAGGGTAAGGGTAAGGGTAAGGGTAAGGGTAAGGGTAAGGGTAAGGGTAAGGGTAAGGGTAAGGGTAAGGGTAAGGGTAAGGGTAAGGGTAAGGGTAAGCTTAAGGGTAAAAGCAAGGGTAAGGGTAAGGGTAAGGGTAAGGGTAAGGGTTAGGGTAAGGGTAAAGGTAAGGGTAAGCCTAAGGGTAAAAGCAAGGGTAAGGGTAAGGGTAAGGGTAAGGGTAAGGGTAAGGGTAAGGGTAAGGGTAAGGGTAAGGGTAAGGGTAAGAGTAAGGGTAAGGGTAAGGGTAAGCTTAAGGGTAAAAGCAAGGGTAAGGGTAAAGGTAAGGGTAAGGGTAAGGGTAAGCTTAAGGGTAAAAGCAAGGGTAAGGGTAAGGGTGAGGGTAAGGGTAAGGGTATGGGTAAGGGTAAAGGTAAGGTTGAGCCTAAGAGTAAAAGCAAGGGTAAGGGTAAGGGTAAGGGTAAGGGTAAGGGTAAGGGTAAGGGTAAGGGTAAGGGTAAGGGTAAGGGTAAGGGTAAGCTTAAGGGTAAAAGCAAGGGTAAGGATAAGGGTAAGGGTAAGGGTAAGGGTAAGGGTAAGGGTAAGGGTAAGGGTAAGCTTAAGGGTAAAAGCAAGGGTAAGGGTAAGGGTAAGGGTAAGGGTAAGGGTAAGGGTAAGGGTAAGGGTAAGGGTAAGGGTAAGGGTAAGGGTAAGGGTAAGGGTAAGCTTAAGGGTAAAAGCAAGGGTAAGGGTTAGGGTAAGGGTAAGGGTAAGGGTAAGGGTAAGGGTAAGGGTAAGCTTAAGGGTAAAAGCAAGGGTGAGGGTGAGGGTAAGGGTAAGGGTAAGGGTAAGGGTAAGGGTAAAGGTAAGGGTAAGCCTAAGGGTAAAAGCAAGGGTAAGGGTAAGGGTAAGGGTAAGGGTAAGGGTAAGGGTAAGGGTAAGGGTAAGGGTAAGCTTAAGGGGATAAGCAAGGGTAAGGGTAAGGGTAAGGGTGAGGGTGAGGGTAAGGGTAAGGGTAAGGGTAAGCTTAAGGGTAAAAACAAGGGTAAGGGTAAGGGTAAGGGTAAGGGTAAGGGTAAGGGTAAGGGTAAGGGTAAGGGTAAGCTTAAGGGTAAAAGCAAGGGTAAGGGTAAGGGTAAGGGTAAGGGTAAGGGTAAGGGTAAGGGTAAGGGTAAGGGTAAGGGTAAAGGTAAGGTTAAGCCTAAGGGTAAAAGCAAGGGTAAGGGTAAGGGTAAGGGTAAGGTTTAGCCTAAGGGTAATAGCAAGGGTAAGGGTAAGGGTAAGGGTTAGGGTAAGGGTAAGCTTAAGGGTAAAAGCAAGGGTAAGGGTAAGGGTAAGGGTAAGGGTAAGGGTAAGGGTAAGGGTAAGCTCAAGGGTAAAAGCAAGGGTAAGGGTAAGGGTAAGGGTAAGGGTAAGGGTAAGGGTAAGGGTAAGGGTAAGGGTAAGGGTAAAGGTAAGGGTAAGCCTAAGGGTCAAAGCAAGGGTAAGGGTAAGGGTAAGGGTAAGGGTAAGGGTAAGGGTAAGGGTAAGGGTAAGGGTAAGGGTAAGGGTAAGGGTAAGGGTAAGCTTAAGGGTAAAAGCAAGGGTAAGGGTAAGGGTAAGGGTAAGGGTAAGGGTAAGGGTAAGGGTAAGGGTAAGGGTAAGGGTAAGGGTAAGGGTAAGGGTAAGGGTAAGGGTAAGGGTAAGGGTAAGCTTAAGGGTAAGGGTAAGGGTAAGGGTAAGGGTAAGGGTAAGCCTAAGGGTAAAAGCAAGGGTAAGTTTAAGGGTAAGGGTAAGGGTAAGGGTAAGCTTAAGGGTAAAAGCAAGGGTAAGGGTAAGGGTAAGGGTAAGGGTAAGGGTAAGGGTAAGGGTAAGGGTAAGGGTAAGCTTAAGGGTAAAAGCAAGGGTAAGGGTAAGGGTAAGGGTAAGGGTAAGGGTAAGGGTAAGGGTAAGGGTAAGGCTAAAGGTAAGTGTAAGCCTAAGGGTAAAAGCAAGGATAAGGGTAAGGGTAAGGGTAAGGGTAAGGGTAAGGGTAAGGGTAAGGGTAAGGGTAAGGGTAAGGGTAAAGGTAAGGGTAAGGGTAAGCTTAAGGGTAAAAGCAAGGGTAAGGGTAAGGGTAAGGGTAAGGGTAAGAGTAAGGGTAAGGGTAAGGGTAAGCTTAAGGGTAAAAGCAAGGGTAAGGGTAAGGGTAAGGGTAAGGGTAAGGGTAAGGGTAAGGGTAAGGGTAAGGGTAAGGGTAAGGGTAAGGGTAAGGGTAAGGGTAAGGGTAAGGTTAAGGGTAAGGGTAAGGGTAAGCTTAAGGGTAAAAGCAAGGGTAAGGGTAAGGGTAAGGGTAAGGGTAAGGGTAAGGGTAAGGGTAAGGGTAAGGGTAAGGGTAAGGGTAAGGGTAAGGGTAAGGGTAAGGGTAAGGGTAAGCTTAAGGGTAAAAGCAAGGGTAAGGGTAAGGGTAAGGGTAAGGGTAAGGGTAAGGGTAAGGGTAAGGGTAAGGGTAAAGGTAAGGGTAAGCCTAAGGGTCAAAGCAAGGGTAAGGGTAAGGGTAAGGGTAAGGGTAAGGGTAAGGGTAAGGGTAAGGGTAAGGGTAAGGGTAAGGGTAAGGGTAAGGGTAAGGGTAAGGGTAAGCTTAAGGGTAAAAGCAAGGGTAAGGGTAAGGGTAAGGGTAAGGGTAAGGGTAAGGGTAAGGGTAAGGGTAAGGGTAAGGGTAAGGGTAAGGGTAAGGGTAAGGGTAAGCTTAAGGGTAAGGGTAAGGGTAAGGGTAAGGGTAAGGGTAAGCCTAAGGGTAAAAGCAAGTGTAAGTGTAAGGGTAAGGGTAAGGGTAAGGGTAAGCTTAAGGGTAAAAGCAAGGGTAAGGGTAAGGGTAAGGGTAAGGGTAAGGGTAAGGGTAAGGGTAAGGGTAAGCTTAAGGGTAAAAGCAAGGGTAAGGGTAAGGGTAAGGGTAAGGGTAAGGGTAAGGGTAAGGGTAAGGGTAAGGGTAAGGGTAAGGCTAAAGGTAAGTGTAAGCCTAAGGGTAAAAGCAAGGGTAAGGGTAAGGGTAAGGGTAAGGGTAAGGGTAAGGGTAAGGGTAAGGGTAAGGGTAAGGGTAAGGGTAAGGGTAAGGTAAGGGTAAGGGTAAGCTTAAGGGTAAAAGCAAGGGTAAGGGTAAGGGTAAGGGTAAGGGTAAGAGTAAGGGTAAGGGTAAGGGTAAGCTTAAGGGTAAAAGCAAGGGTAAGGGTAAGGGTAAGGGTAAGGGTAAGGGTAAGGGTAAGGGTAAGGGTAAGGGTAAGGGTAAGGGTAAGGGTAAGGGTAAGGGTAAGGGTAAGGGTAAGGGTAAGGTTAAGGGTAAGGGTAAGGGTAAGCTTAAGGGTAAAAGCAAGGGTAAGGGTAAGGGTAAGGGTAAGGGTAAGGGTAAGGGTAAGGGTAAGGGTAAGGGTAAGGGTAAGGGTAAGGGTAAGCTTAAGGGTAAAAGCAGGGGTAAGGGTAAGGGTAAGGGTAAGGGTAAGGGTAAGGGTAAGGGTAAGGGTAAGGGTAAGGGTAAGGGTAAGCTTAAGGGTAAAAGCAAGGGTAAGGGTAAGGGTAAGGGTAAGGGTAAGCTTAAGGGTAAAAGCAAGGGTAAGGGTAAGGGTAAGGGTAAGGGTAAGGGAAAGGGTAAGGGTAAGGGTAAAGGTGAGGGTAAGCCTAAGGGTAAAAGCAAGGGTAAGGGTAAGGGTAAGGGTAAGGGTAAGGGTAAGGGTAAGGGTAGGGGTAAGAGTAAGGGTAAGGGTAAGCTTAAGGGTAAAAGCAAGGGTAAGGGTAAGGGTAAGGGTAAGGGTAAGGGTAAGGGTAAGCTTAAGGGTAAAAGCAAGGGTAAGGGTAAGGGTAAGGGTAAGGGTAAGGGTAAGGGTAAGGGTAAGGGTAAGGGTAAATGTAAGGGTAAGGGTAAGGGTAAGGGTAAGGGTAAGGGTAAGGGTAAGGGTAAGCTTAAGGGTAAAAGCAAGGGTAAGGGTAAGGGTAAGGGTAAGGGTAAGGGTAAGGGTAATGGTAAGGGTAAAGGTAAGGGTAAGCCTAAGGGTAAAAGCAAGGGTAAGGGTAAGGGTAAGGGTAAGGGTAAGGGTAAGGGTAAGGGTAAGGGTAAGGGTAAAGGGTAAGGGTAAGGGTAAGCTTAAGGGTAAAAGCAAGGGTAAGGGTAAGGGTAAGGGTGAGGGTAAGGGTAAGGGTAAGGGTAAGCTTAAGGGTAAGGGTAAGGGTAAGGGTAAGGGTAAGGGTAAGGGTAAGCTTAAGGGTAAAAGCAAGGGTAAGGGTTAGGGTAAGGGTAAGGGTAAGGGTAAGCTTAAGGGTAAAAGCAAGGGTAAGGGTAAGGGTAAGGGTAAGGGTAAGGGTAAGGGTAAGGGTAAGGGTAAGGGTAAGGGTAAGGGTAAGCTTAAGGGTAAGGGTAAGGGTAAGGGTAAGGGTAAGGGTAAGCTTAAGGGTAAAAGCAAGGGTAAGGGTAAGAGTAAGGGTAAGGGTAAGGGTAAGGGTAAGGGTAAGGGTAAGGGTAAGGGTGAGCTTAAGGGTAAAAGCAAGGGTAAGGGTAAGGGTAAGGGTAAGGGTAAGGGTAAGGGTGAGGGTAAGGGTAAGGGTAAGCTTAAGGGTAAAAGCAAGAGTAAGGGTAAGGGTAAGGGTAAGGGTAAGGGTAAGGGTAAGGGTAAGGGTAAGGGTAAGGGTAAGGGTAAGGGTAAGGGTAAAGGTAAGGGTAAGCCTAAGGGTAAAAGCAAGGGTAAGGGTAAGGGTAAGGGTAAGGGTAAGAGTAAGGGTAAGGGTAAGGGTAAGGGTAAGCTTAAGGGTAAAAGCAAGGGTAAGGGTAAGGGTAAGGGTAAGGGTAAGCCTAAGGGTAAAAGCAAGGGTAAGGGTAAGGGTAAGGATAAGGGTAAGGGTAAGCTTAAGGGTAAAAGCAAGGGTAAGGGTAAGGGTAAGGGTAAGGGTAAGGGTAAGGGTAAGCTTAAGGGTAAAAGCAAGGGTGAGGGTAAGGGTAAGGGTAAGGGTAAGGGTAAGGGTAAGGGTAAGGGTAAGGGTAAGGGTAAGGGTAAGCTTAAGGGTAAAAGCAAGGGTAAGGGTAAGGGTAAGGGTAAGGGTAAGGGTAAGGGTAAGGGTAAGGGTAAGGGTAAGGGTAAGGGTAAGGGTAAGGGTAAGGGTAAGGGTAAGGGTAAGGGTAAGGGTAAGGGTAAGCTTAAGGGTAAAAGCAAGGGTAAGGGTAAGGGTAAGGGTAAGGGTAAGGGTAAAGGTAAGGGTAAGCCTAAGGGTAAAAACAAGGGTAAGGGTAAGGGTAAGGGTAAGGGTAAGGGTAAGGGTAAGGGTAAGGGTAAGGGTAAGGGTAAGGGTAAGCGTAAGGGTAAGGGTAAGGGTAAGGGTAAGGGTAAGGGTAAGGGTAAGCTTAAGGGTAAAAGCAAGGGTAAGGGTAAGGGTAAGGGTAAGGGTAAGCCTAAGGGTAAGGGTAAGGGTAAGGGTAAGGGTAAGCTTAAGGGTAAAAGCAAGGGTAAGGGTAAGAGTAAGGGTAAGGGTAAGGGTAAGGGTAAGGGTAAGCTTAAGGGTAAAAGCAAGGGTAAGGGTAAGGGTAAGGGTAAGGGTAAGGGTAAGGGTAAAGGTGAGGGTAAGCCTAAGGGTAAAAGCAAGGGTAAGGGTAAGGGTAAGGGTAAGGGTAAGGGTAAGGGTAAGGGTAAGGGTAAGGGTAAGGGTAAGGGTAAGCTTAAGGGTAAAAGCAAGGGTAAGGGTAAGGGTAAGGGTAAGGGTAAGGGTAAGGGTAAGGGTAAGGGTAAGGGTAAGGGTAAGGGTAAGGGTAAGGGTAAGCTTAAGGGTAAGGGTAAGGGTAAGGGTAAGGGTAAGCTTAAGGGTAAAAGCAAGGGTAAGGGTAAGGGTAAGGGTAAGGGTAAGGGTAAGCTTAAGGGTAAAAGCAAGGGTAAGGGTAAAGGTAAGGGTAAGGGTAAGGGTAAGGGTAAGGGTAAGGGTAAGCTTAAGGGTAAGTGTAAGGGTAAGGGTAAGGGTAAGCTTAAGGGTAAAAGCAAGGGTAAGGGTAAGGGTAAGGGTAAGGGTAAGGGTAAGCTTAAGGCTAAGGGTAAGGGTAAGGGTAAGGGTAAGCTTAAGGGTAAAAGCAAGGGTAAGGTTAAGGGTAAGGGTAAGGGTAAGGGTAAGGGTAAGGGTAAGCTTAAGGGTAAGGGTAAGGGTAAGGGTAAGGGTAAGCTTAAGGGTAAAAGCAAGGGTAAGGGTAAGGGTAAGGGTAAGGGTAAGGGTAAGGGTAAGGGTAAGGGTAAGGGTAAGGGTAAGGGTAAGGGTAAGGGTAAGGGTAAGGGTAAGGGTAAGGGTAAGGGTAAGGGTAAGGGTAAGGGTAAGCTTAAGGGTAAGGGTAAGGGTAACTTAAGGGTAAAAGCAAGGGTAAGGGTAAGGGTAAGGGTAAGGGTAAGGGTAAGCTTAAGGGTAAAAGCAAGGGTAAGGGTAAGGGTAAGGGTAAGGGTAAGGGTAAGGGTAAGGGTAAGGGTAAGGGTAAGGGTAAGGGTAAGGGTAAGGGTAAGCTTAAGGGTAAGGGTAAGGGTAAGGGTAAGCTTAAGGGTAAAAGCAAGGGTAAGGGTAAGGGTAAGGGTAAAGGTAAGGGTAAAGGTAAGGGTAAGCCTAAGGGTAAAAGCAAGGGTAAGGGTAAGGGTAAGGGTAAGGGTAAGGGTAAGGGTAAGGGTAAGGGTAAGGGTAAGGGTAAGCTTAAGGGTAAAAGCAAGGGTAAGGGTAAGGGTAAGGGTAAGGGTAAGGGTAAGGGTAAGGGTGAGGGTAAGCTTAAGGGTAAAAGCAAGGGTAAGGTTAAGGGTAAGGGTAAGGGTAAGGGTAAGGGTAAGGGTAAGGGTAAGGGTAAGGGTAAGGGTAAGGGTAAGGGTAAGGGTTAGGGTAAGGGTAAGGGTAAGGGTAAGCTTAAGGGTAAAAGCAAGGGTAAGGGTAAGGGTAAGGGTAAGGGTAAGGGTTAGGGTAAGGGTAAAGGTAAGGGTAAGCCTAAGGGTAAAAGCAAGGGTAAGGGTAAGGGTAAGGGTAAGGGTAAGGGTAAGGGTAAGGGTAAGGGTAAGGGTAAGGGTAAGAGTAAGGGTAAGGGTAAGGGTAAGCTTAAGGGTAAAAGCAAGGGTAAGGGTAAGGGTAAGGGTAAGGGTAAGGGTTAGCCTAAGGGTAAAAGCAAGGGTAAGGGTAAGGTTAAGGGTAAGGGTAAGGGTAAGCTTAAGGGTAAAAGCAAGGGTAAGGGTAAAGGTAAGGGTAAGGGTAAGGGTAAGCTTAAGGGTAAAAGCAAGGGTAAGGGTAAGGGTGAGGGTAAGGGTAAGGGTATGGGTAAGGGTAAAGGTAAGGGTGAGCCTAAGAGTAAAAGCAAGGGTAAGGGTAAGGGTAAGGGTAAGGGTAAGGGTAAGGGTAAGGGTAAGGGTAAGGGTAAGGGTAAGGGTAAGCTTAAGGGTAAAAGCAAGGGTAAGGATAAGGGTAAGGGTAAGGGTAAGGGTAAGGGTAAGGGTAAGGGTAAGGGTAAGCTTAAGGGTAAAAGCAAGGGTAAGGGTAAGGGTAAGGGTAAGGGTAAGGGTAAGGGTAAGGGTAAGGGTAAGGGTAAGGGTAAGGGTAAGGGTAAGGGTAAGCTTAAGGGTAAAAGCAAGGGTAAGGGTAAGGGTAAGGGTAAGGGTAAGGGTAAGGGTAAAGGTAAGGGTAAGCCTAAGGGTAAAAGCAAGGGTAAGGGTAAGGGTAAGGGTAAGGGTAAGGGTAAGGGTAAGGGTAAGGGTAAGGGTAAGGGTAAGCTTAAGGGTATAAGCAAGGGTAAGGGTAAGGGTAAGGGTGAGGGTGAGGGTAAGGGTAAGGGTAAGGGTAAGCTTAAGGGTAAAAACAAGGGTAAGGGTAAGGGTAAGGGTAAGGGTAAGGGTAAGGGTAAGGGTAAGGGTAAGGGTAAGCTTAAGGGTAAAAGCAAGGGTAAGGGTAAGGGTAAGGGTAAGGGTAAGGGTAAGGGTAAGGGTAAGGGTAAGGGTAAGGGTAAGGGTAAGGGTAAAGGTAAGGTTAAGCCTAAGGGTAAAAGCAAGGGTAAAAGTAAGGGTAAGGGTAAGGGTAAGGGTAAGGGTAAGGGTAAGGGTTAGCCTAAGGGTAATAGCAAGGGTAAGGGTAAGGGTAAGGGTAAGGGTAAGGGTAAGCTTAAGGGTAAAAGCAAGGGTAAGGGTAAGGGTAAGGGTAAGGGTAAGGGTAAGGGTAAGGGTAAGCTTAAGGGTAAAAGCAAGGGTAAGGGTAAGGGTAAGGGTAAGGGTAAGGGTAAGGGTAAGGGTAAGGGTAAGGGTAAGGGTAAAGGTAAGGGTAAGCCTAAGGGTCAAAGCAAGGGTAAGGGTAAGGGTAAGGGTAAGGGTAAGGGTAAGGGTAAGGGTAAGGGTAAGGGTAAGCTTAAGGGTAAAAGCAAGGGTAAGGGTAAGGGTAAGGGTAAGGGTAAGGGTAAGGGTAAGGGTAAGGGTAAGGGTAAGGGTAAGGGTAAGGGTAAGGGTAAGGGTAAGGGTAAGGGTAAGGGTAAGCCTAAGGGTAAAAGCAAGGGTAAGTGTAAGGGTAAGGGTAAGGGTAAGGGTAAGCTTAAGGGTAAAAGCAAGGGTAAGGGTAAGGGTAAGGGTAAGGGTAAGGGTAAGGGTAAGCTTAAGGGTAAAAGCAAGGGTAAGGGTAAGGGTAAGGGTAAGGGTAAGGGTAAGGGTAAGGGTAAGGCTAAAGGTAAGTGTAAGCCTAAGGGTAAAAGCAAGGGTAAGGGTAAGGGTAAGGGTAAGGGTAAGGGTAAGGGTAAGGGTAAGGGTAAGGGTAAGGGTAAAGGTAAGGGTAAGGGTAAGCTTAAGGGTAAAAGCAAGGGTAAGGGTAAGGGTAAGGGTAAGGGTAAGAGTAAGGGTAAGGGTAAGGGTAAGCTTAAGGGTAAAAGCAAGGGTAAGGGTAAGGGTAAGGGTAAGGGTAAGGGTAAGGGTAAGGGTAAGGGTAAGGTTAAGGGTAAGGGTAAGGGTAAGCTTAACGGTAAAAGCAAGGGTAAGGGTAAGGGTAAGGGTAAGGGTAAGGGTAAGGGTAAGGGTAAGGGTAAGGGTAAGGGTAAGGGTAAGGGTAAGGGTAAGGGTAAGGGAAAGCTTAAGGGTAAAAGCAAGGGTAAGGGTAAGGGTAAGGGTAAGGGTAAGGGTAAGGGTAAGGGTAAGGGTAAGGGTAAGGGTAAGGGTAATGGTAAGGGTAAAGGTAAGGGTAAGCCTAAGGGTAAAAGCAAGGGTAAGGGTAAGGGTAAGGGTAAGGGTAAGGGTAAGGTTAAGGGTAAGGGTTAGGGTAAGGGTAAGGGTAAGGGTAAGGGTAAGCTTAAGGGTAAAAGCAAGGGTAAGGGTAAGGGTAAGGGTAAGGGTAAGGGTAAGGGTAAGGGTAAGGGTAAGGGTAAGCTTAAGGGTAAGGGTAAGGGTAAGGGTAAGGGTAAGCTTAAGGGTAAAAGCAAGGGTAAGGGTAAGGGTAAGGGTAAGGGTAAGGGTAAGGGTAAGGATAAGGGTAAGGGTAAGCTTAAGGGTAAAAGCAAGGGTAAGGGTAAGGGTAAGGGTAAGGGTAAGGGTAAGGGTAAGGGTAAGCTTAAGGGTAAAAGCAAGGGTGAGGGTAAGGGTAAGGGTAAGGGTAAGGGTAAGGGTAAGGGTAAGGGTAAGGGTAAGGGTAAGGGTAAGCTTAAGGGTAAAAGCAAGGGTAAGGGTAAGGGTAAGGGTAAGGGTAAGGGTAAGGGTAAGGGTAAGGGTAAGGGTAAGGGTAAGGGTAAGGGTAAGGGTAAGGGTAAGGGTAAGCTTAAGGGTAAAAGCAAGGGTAAGGGTAAGGGTAAGGGTAAGGGTAAGGGTAAAGGTAAGGGTAAGCCTAAGGGTAAAAGCAAGGGTAAGGGTAAGGGTAAGGGTAAGGGTAAGGGTAAGGGTAAGGGTAAGGGTAAGGGTAAGGGTAAGGGTAAGGGTAAGCGTAAGGGTAAGGGTAAGGGTAAGGGTAAGGGTAAGGGTAAGGGTAAGCTTAAGGGTAAAAGCAAGGGTAAGGGTAAGGGTAAGGGTAAGGGTAAGCCTAAGGGTAAGGGTAAGGGTAAGGGTAAGGGTAAGCTTAAGGGTAAAAGCAAGGGTAAGGGTAAGAGTAAGGGTAAGGGTAAGGGTAAGGGTAAGGGTAAGCTTAAGGGTAAAAGCAAGGGTAAGGGTAAGGGTAAGGGTAAGGGTAAGGGTAAGGGTAAGGGTAAAGGTGAGGGTAAGCCTAAGGGTAAAAGCAAGGGTAAGGGTAAGGGTAAGGGTAAGGGTAAGGGTAAGGGTAAGGGTAAGGGTAAGGGTAAGCTTAAGGGTAAAAGCAAGGGTAAGGGTAAGGGTAAGGGTAAGGTTAAGGGTAAGGGTAAGGGTAAGGGTAAGGGTAAGGGTAAGGGTAAGGGTAAGCTTAAGGGTAAGGGTAAGGGTAAGGGTAAGGGTGAGCTAAAGGGTAAAAGCAAGGGTAAGGGTAAGGGTAAGGGTGAGGGTAAGCTTAAGGGTAAAAGCAAGGGTAAGGGTAAAGGTAAGGGTAAGGGTAAGGGTAAGGGTAAGGGTAAGGGTAAGCTTAAGGGTAAGGGTAAGGGTAAGGGTAAGGGTAAGCTTAAGGGTAAAAGCAAGGGTAAGGGTAAGGGTAAGGGTAAGGGTAAGGGTAAGCTTAAGGCTAAGGGTAAGGGTAAGGGTAAGGGTAAGCTTAAGGGTAAAAGCAAGGGTAAGGTTAAGGGTAAGGGTAAGGGTAAGGGTAAGGGTAAGGGTAAGCTTAAGGGTAAGGGTAAGGGTAAGGGTAAGGGTAAGGGTAAGCTTAAGGGTAAAAGCAAGGGTAAGGGTAAGGGTAAGGGTAAGGGTAAGGGTAAGGGTAAGGGTAAGGGTAAGGGTAAGGGTAAGGGTAAGGGTAAGGGTAAGGGTAAGGGTAAGGGTAAGGGTAAGGGTAAGGGTAAGCTTAAGGGTAAGGGTAAGGGTAAGGGTAAGGGTAAGAGTAAGGGTAAGGGTAAGGGTAAGCTTAAGGGTAAAAGCAAGGGTAAGGGTAAGGGTAAGGGTAAGGGTAAGGGTTAGCCTAAGGGTAAAAGCAAGGGTAAGGGTAAGGTTAAGGGTAAGGGTAAGGGTAAGCTTAAGGGTAAAAGCAAGGGTAAGGGTAAAGGTAAGGGTAAGGGTAAGGGTAAGCTTAAGGGTAAAAGCAAGGGTAAGGGTAAGGGTGAGGGTAAGGGTAAGGGTATGGGTAAGGGTAAAGGTAAGGGTGAGCCTAAGAGTAAAAGCAAGGGTAAGGGTAAGGGTAAGGGTAAGGGTAAGGGTAAGGGTAAGGGTAAGGGTAAGGGTAAGGGTAAGGGTAAGCTTAAGGGTAAAAGCAAGGGTAAGGATAAGGGTAAGGGTAAGGGTAAGGGTAAGGGTAAGGGTAAGGGTAAGGGTAAGCTTAAGGGTAAAAGCAAGGGTAAGGGTAAGGGTAAGGGTAAGGGTAAGGGTAAGGGTAAGGGTAAGGGTAAGGGTAAGGGTAAGGGTAAGGGTAAGGGTAAGCTTAAGGGTAAAAGCAAGGGTAAGGGTAAGGGTAAGGGTAAGGGTAAGGGTAAGGGTAAAGGTAAGGGTAAGCCTAAGGGTAAAAGCAAGGGTAAGGGTAAGGGTAAGGGTAAGGGTAAGGGTAAGGGTAAGGGTAAGGGTAAGGGTAAGGGTAAGGGTAAGGGTAAGGGTAAGCTTAAGGGTATAAGCAAGGGTAAGGGTAAGGGTAAGGGTGAGGGTGAGGGTAAGGGTAAGGGTAAGGGTAAGCTTAAGGGTAAAAACAAGGGTAAGGGTAAGGGTAAGGGTAAGGGTAAGGGTAAGGGTAAGGGTGAGCTTAAGGGTAAAAGCAAGGGTAAGGGTAAGGGTAAGGGTAAGGGTAAGGGTAAGGGTAAGGGTAAGGGTAAGGGTAAGGGTAAGGGTAAAGGTAAGGTTAAGCCTAAGGGTAAAAGCAAGGGTAAGGGTAAGGGTAAGGGTAAGGGTAAGGGTAAGGGTAAGGGTAAGGGTAAGGGTTAGCCTAAGGGTAATAGCAAGGGTAAGGGTAAGGGTAAGGGTAAGGGTAAGGGTAAGCTTAAGGGTGAAAGCAAGGGTAAGGGTAAGGGTAAGGGTAAGGGTAAGGGTAAGGGTAAGGGTAAGGGTAAGCTTAAGGGTAAAAGCAAGGGTAAGGGTAAGGGTAAGGGTAAGGGTAAGGGTAAGGGTAAGGGTAAGGGTAAGGGTAAGGGTAAAGGTAAGGGTAAGCCTAAGGGTCAAAGCAAGGGTAAGGGTAAGGGTAAGGGTAAGGGTAAGGGTAAGGGTAAGGGTAAGGGTAAGGGTAAGGGTAAGCTTAAGGGTAAAAGCAAGGGTAAGGGTAAGGGTAAGGGTAAGGGTAAGGGTAAGGGTAAGGGTAAGGGTAAGGGTAAGGGTAAGGGTAAGGGTAAGGGTAAGGGTAAGGGTAAGGGTAAGCTTAAGGGTAAGGGTAAGGGTAAGGGTAAGGGTAAGGGTAAGCCTAAGGGTAAAAGCAAGGGTAAGTGTAAGGGTAAGGGTAAGGGTAAGGGTAAGCTTAAGGGTAAAAGCAAGGGTAAGGGTAAGGGTAAGGGTAAGGGTAAGGGTAAGGGTAAGGGTAAGCTTAAGGGTAAAAGCAAGGGTAAGGGTAAGGGTAAGGGTAAGGGTAAGGGTAAGGGTAAGGCTAAAGGTAAGTGTAAGCCTAAGGGTAAAAGCAAGGGTAAGGGTAAGGGTAAGGGTAAGGGTAAGGGTAAGGGTAAGGGTAAGGGTAAGGGTAAGGGTAAGGGTAAGGGTAAAGGTAAGGGTAAGGGTAAGCTTAAGGGTAAAAGCAAGGGTAAGGGTAAGGGTAAGGGTAAGGGTAAGAGTAAGGGTAAGGGTAAGGGTAAGCTTAAGGGTAAAAGCAAGGGTAAGGGTAAGGGTAAGGGTAAGGGTAAGGGTAAGGGTAAGGGTAAGGGTAAGGGTAAGGTTAAGGGTAAGGGTAAGGGTAAGCTTAACGGTAAAAGCAAGGGTAAGGGTAAGGGTAAGGGTAAGGGTAAGGGTAAGGGTAAGGGTAAGGGTAAGGGTAAGGGTAAGGGTAAGGGTAAGGGTAAGGGTAAGGGTAAGCTTAAGGGTAAAAGCAAGGGTAAGGGTAAGGGTAAGGGTAAGGGTAAGGGTAAGGGTAAGGGTAAGGGTAAGGGTAAGGGTAAGGGTAATGGTAAGGGTAAAGGTAAGGGTCAGCCTAAGGGTAAAAGCAAGGGTAAGGGTAAGGGTAAGGGTAAGGGTAAGGGTAAGGTTAAGGGTAAGGGTTAGGGTAAGGGTAAGGGTAAGGGTAAGGGTAAGGGTAAGCTTAAGGGTAAAAGCAAGGGTAAGGGTAAGGGTAAGGGTAAGGGTAAGGGTAAGGGTAAGGGTAAGGGTAAGGGTAAGGGTAAGCTTAAGGGTAAGGGTAAGGGTAAGGGTAAGGGTAAGCTTAAGGGTAAAAGCAAGGGTAAGGGTAAGGGTAAGGGTAAGGGTAAGGGTAAGCTTAAGGGTAAAAGCAAGGGTAAGGGTAAGGGTAAGGGTAAGGGTAAGGGTAAGGGTAAGGGTAAGCTTAAGGGTAAGGGTAAGGGTAAGGGTAAGGGTAAGCTTAAGGGTAAAAGCAAGGGTAAGGGTCAGGGTAAGGGTAAGTGTAAGGGTAAGGGTAAGGGTGAGCTTAAGGGTAAAAGCAAGGGTAAGGGTAAGGTTAAGGGTAAGGGTAAGGGTAAGGGTAAGGGTAAGGGTTAGCTTAAGGGTAAAAGCAAGGGTAAGGGTAAGGGTAAGGGTAAGGGTAAGGGTAAGGGTAAGGGTAAGGGTAAGGGTAAGGGTAAGGGTAAGGGTAAGGGTAAAGGTAAGGGTAAGCCTAAGGGTAAAAGCAAGGGTAAGGGTAAGGGTAAGGGTAAGGGTAAGAGTAAGGGTAAGGGTAAGGGTAAGGGTAAGCTTAAGGGTAAAAGCAAGGGTAAGGGTAAGGGTAAGGGTAAGGGTAAGCCTAAGGGTAAAAGCAAGGGTAAGGGTAAGGGTAAGGGTAAGGGTAAGGGTAAGCTTAAGGGTAAAAGCAAGGGTAAGGGTAAGGGTAAGAGTAAGGGTAAGGGTAAGGGTAAGCTTAAGGGTAAAAGCAAGGGTAAGGGTAAGGGTAAGGGTAAGGGTAAGGGTAAGGGTAAGGGTAAGGGTAAGGGTAAGGGTAAGGGTAAGGGTAAGGGTAAGGGTAAGGGTAAGGGTAAGGGTAAGCTTAAGGGTAAAAGCAAGGGTAAGGGTAAGGGTAAGGGTAAGGGTAAGGGTAAGGGTAAGGGTAAGGGTAAGGGTAAGGGTAAGCTTAAGGGTAAAAGCAAGGGTAAGGGTAAGGGTAAGGGTAAGGGTAAGGGTAAGGGTAAGGGTAAGGGTAATGGTAAGGGTAAAGGTAAGGGTAAGCCTAAGGGTAAAAGCAAGGGTAAGGGTAAGGGTAAGGGTAAGGGTAAGGGTAAGGTTAAGGGTAAGGGTTAGGGTAAGGGTAAGGGTAAGGGTAAGGGTAAGGGTAAGGGTAAGCTTAAGGGTAAAAGCAAGGGTAAGGGTAAGGGTAAGGGTAAGGGTAAGGGTAAGGGTAAGGGTAAGGGTAAGGGTAAGCTTAAGGGTAAGGGTAAGGGTAAGGGTAAGGGTAAGCTTAAGGGTAAAAGCAAGGGTAAGGGTAAGGGTAAGGGTAAGGGTAAGGGTAAGCTTAAGGGTAAAAGCAAGGGTAAGGGTAAGGGTAAGGGTAAGGGTAAGGGTAAGGGTAAGGGTAAGATTAAGGGTAAGGGTAAGGGTAAGGGTAAGGGTAAGCTTAAGGGTAAAAGCAAGGGTAAGGGTCAGGGTAAGGGTAAGTGTAAGGGTAAGGGTAAGGGTAAGGGTAAGGGTGAGCTTAAGGGTAAAAGCAAGGGTAAGGGTAAGGTTAAGGGTAAGGGTAAGGGTAAGGGTAAGGGTAAGGGTTAGCTTAAGGGTAAAAGCAAGGGTAAGGGTAAGGGTAAGGGTAAGGGTAAGGGTAAGGGTAAGGGTAAGGGTAAGGGTAAGGGTAAGGGTAAGGGTAAGGGTAAGGGTAAAGGTAAGGGTAAGCCTATGGGTAAAAGCAAGGGTAAGGGTAAGGGTAAGGGTAAGGGTAAGAGTAAGGGTAAGGGTAAGGGTAAGGGTAAGCTTAAGGGTAAAAGCAAGGGTAAGGGTAAGGGTAAGGGTAAGGGTAAGCCTAAGGGTAAAAGCAAGGGTAAGGGTAAGGGTAAGGGTAAGGGTAAGCTTAAGGGTAAAAGCAAGGGTAAGGGTAAGGGTAAGGGTAAGGGTAAGGGTGAGGGTAAGCTCAAGGGTAAAAGCAAGGGTGAGGGTAAGGGTAAGGGTAAGGGTGAGGGTAAGGGTAAGGGTAAGCGTAAGCTTAAGGGTAAAAGCAAGGGTAAGGGTAAGGGTAAGGGTAAGGGTAAGGGTAAGGGTAAGGGTAAGGGTAAGGGTAAGGGTAAGCTTAAGGGTAAAAGCAAGGGTAAGGGTAAGGGTAAGGGTAAGGGTAAGGGTAAAGGTAAGGGTAAGCCTAAGGGTAAAAGCAAGGGTAAGGGTAAGGGTAAGGGTAAGGGTAAGGGTTAGGGTAAGGGTAAGGGTAAGGGTAAGGGTAAGGGTAAGGGTAAGGGTAAGGGTAAGTGTAAGGGTAAGGGTAAGGGTAAGGGTAAGGGTAAGCTTAAGGGTAAAAGCAAGGGTAAGGGTAAGGGAAAGGGTAAGGGTAAGCCTAAGGGTAAAAGCAAGGATAAGGGTAAGGGTAAGGGTGAGGGTAAGGGTAAGCTTAAGGGTAAAAGCAAGAGTAAGGGTAAGGGTAAGGGTAAGGGTAAGGGTAAGGGTAAGCTTAAGGGTAAAAGCAAGGGTAAGGGTAAAGGTAAGGGTAAGGGTAAGGGTAAGGGTAAGGGTAAGGGTAAGGGTAAGGGTAAGGGTAAATGTAAGGGTAAGCCTAAGGGTAAAAGCAAGGGTAAGGGTAAGGGTAAGGGTAAGGGTAAGGGTAAGGTTAAGGGTAAGGGTAAGGGTAAGCTTAAGGGTAAAAGCAAGGGTAAGGGTAAGGGTAAGGGTAAGGGTAAGGGTAAGGGTAAGGGTAAGGGTAAGGGTAAGGGTAAGGGTAAGGGTAAGCTTAAGGGTAAGGGTAAGGGTGAGGGTAAGGTTAAGCTTAAGGGTAAAAGCAAGGGTAAGGGTAAGGGTAAGGGTAAGGGTAAGCTTAAGGGTAAAAGCAAGGGTAAGGGTAAGGGTAAGGGTAAGGGTAAGGGTAAGGGTAAGGGTAAGGGTAAGGGTAAGGGGTAAGGGTAAGGGTAAGGGTAAGCTTAAGGGTAAGGGTAAGGGTAAGGGTAAGGGTAAGCTTAAGGGTAAAAGCAAGGGTAAGGGTAAGGGTAAGGGTAAGGGTAAGGGTAAGGGTAAGCTTAAGGGTAAGGGTAAGGGTAAGGGTAAGGGTAAGCTTAAGGGTAAAAGCAAGGGTAAGGGTAAGGGTGAGGGTAAGGGTAAGGGTAAGGGTAAGGGTAAGCTTAAGGGTAAGGGTAAGGGTAAGGGTAAGGGTAAGCTTAAGGGTAAAAGCAAGGGTAAGGGTAAGGGTAAGGGTAAGGGTAAGGGTAAGGGTAAGGGTAAGGGTAAGGGTAAGGGTAAGGGTAAGGGTAAGGGTAAGGGTAAGGGAAAGCTTAAGGGTAAGGGTAAGGGTAAGGGTAAGGGTAAGCTTAAGGGTAAAATCAAGGGTAAGGGTAAGGGTAAGGGTAAGGGTAAGGGTAAGCTTAAGGGTAAAAGCAAGGGTAAGGGTAAGGGTAAGGGTAAGGTTAAGGGTAAGGGTAAGGGTAAGGGTAAGGGTGAGGGTAAGCTTAAGGGTAAAAGCAAGGGTAAGGGTAAGGGTAAGGGTAAGGGTAAGGGTAAAGGTAAGGGTAAGCCTAAGGGTAAAAGCAAGGATAAGGGTAAGGGTAAGGGTAAGGGTAAGGGTAAGGGTAAGGGTAAGGGTAAGCTTAAGGGTAAAAGCAAGGGTAAGGGTTAGGGTAAGGGTAAGGGTAAGGGTAAGGGTAAGGGTAAGGGTAAGGGTAAGGGTAAGGGTAAGGGTAAGGGTAAGCTTAAGGGTAAAAGCAAGGGTAAGGGTAAGGGTAAGGGTAAGGGTAAGGGTGAGCTTAAGGGTAAAAGCAAGGGTAAGGGTAAGGGTAAGGGTAAGGGTTAGGGTAAGGGTAAAGGTAAGGGTAAGCCTAAGGGTAAAAGCAAGGGTAAGGGTAAGGGTGAGGGTAAGGGTAAGGGTAAGGGTAAGGGTAAGGGTAAGGGTAAGGGTAAGGGTAAGGGTAAGAGTAAGGGTAAGGGTAAGGGTAAGCTTAAGGGTAAAAGCATGGGTAAGGGTAAGGGTAAGGGTAAGGGTAAGCCTAAGGGTAAAAGCAAGGATAAGGGTAAGGGTAAGGGTAAGGGTAAGGGTAAGCTTAAGTGTAAAAGCAAGGGTAAGGGTAAGGGTAAGGGTAAGGGTAAGGGTAAGGGTAAGCTTAAGGGTAAAAGCAAGGGTAAGGGTAAGGGTAAGGGTAAGGGTAAGGGTAAGGGTAAGGGTAAGGGTAAGGGTAAAGGTAAGGGTAAGCCTAAGGGTAAAAGCAAGGGTAAGGGTAAGGGTAAGGGTAAGGGTAAGGGTAAGGGTAAGGGTAAGGGTAAGGGTAAGCTTGAGGGTAAAAGCAAGGGTAAGGGTAAGGGTAAGGGTAAGGGTAAGGGTAAGGGTAAGGGTAAGGGTAAGGGTAAGGGTAAGGGTAAGCTTAAGGGTAAAAGCAAGGGTAAGGGTAAGGGTAAAGGTAAGGGTAAGGGTAAGGGTAAGGGTAAGGGTAAGGGTAAGGGTAAAGGTAAGGGTAAGGGTAAGGGTAAGGGTAAGGGTAAGGGTAAGGGTAAGCTTAAGGGTAAAAGCAAGGGTAAGGGTTAGGGTAAGGGTAAGGGTAAGGGTAAGGGTAAGGGTAAGCTTAAGGGTAAAAGCAAGGGTAAGGGTAAGGGTAAGGTTAAGGGTAAGGGTAAGGGTAAGGGTAAGGGTAAGGGTAAGGGTAAGGGTAAGGGTAAGGGTAAGGGTAAGCTTAAGGGTAAAAGCAAGGGTAAGGGTGAGGGTAAGGGTAAGGGTAAGGGTAAGGGTAAGGGTAAGGGTAAGCTTAAGGGTAAAAGCAAGGGTAAGGGTAAGGGTAAGGGTAAGGGTAAGGGTTAGGGTAAGGGTAAAGGTAAGGGTAAGCCTAAGGGTAAAAGCAAGGGTAAGGGTAAGGGTAAGGGTAAGGGTAAGGGTAAGGGTAAGGGTAAGGGTAAGGGTAAGGGTAAGGGTAAGGGTAAGGGTAAGAGTAAGGGTAAGGGTAAGGGTAAGCTTAAGGGTAAAAGCAAGGGTAAGGGTAAGGGTAAGGGTAAGGGTAAGCCTAAGGGTAAAAGCAAGGGTAAGGGTAAGGGTAAGGGTAAGGGTAAGGGTAAGCTTAAGGGTAAAAGCAAGGGTAAGGGTAAGGGTAAGGGTAAGGGTAAGGGTAAGGGTAAGGGTAAGGGTAAGCTTAAGGGTAAAAGCAAGGGTAAGGGTAAGGGTAAGGGTAAGGGTAAGGGTAAGGGTAAGGGTAAGGGTAAGGGTAAGGGTAAGGGTAAGGGTAGGGGTAAAGGTAAGGGTAAGCCTAAGGGTAAAAGCAAGGGTAAGGGTAAGGGTAAGGGTAAGGGTAAGCTTAAGGGTAAAAGCAAGGGTAAGGGTAAGGGTAAGGGTAAGGGTAAGGGTAAGGGTAAGGGTAAGGGTAAGGGTAAGGGTAAGGGTAAGGGTAAGGGTAAGGGTAAGCTTAAGGGTAAAAGCAAGGGTAAGGGTAAGGGTAAGGGTAAGGGTAAGGGTAAGGGTAAGGGTAAGGGTAAGGGTAAGGGTAAGGGTAAGGGTAAGGGTAAGGGTAAGGGTAAGGGTAAGGGTAAGCTAAAGGGTAAAAGCAAGGGTAAGGGTTAGGGTAAGGGTAAGGGTAAGGGTAAGGGTAAGCTTAAGGGTAAAAGCAAGGGTAAGGGTAAGGGTAAGGGTAAGGGTAAGGGTAAGGGTAAGGGTAAGGGTAAGGGTAAAGGTAAGGGTAAGCCTAAGGGTAAAAGCAAGGGTAAGGGTAAGGGTAAGGGTAAGGGTAAGGGTAAGGGTAAGGGTAAGGGTAAGGGTAAGGGTAAGCTTAAGGGTATAAGCAAGGGTAAGGGTAAGGGTAAGGGTGAGGGTAAGGGTAAGGGTAAGGGTAAGGGTAAGGGTAAGGGTAAGCTTAAGGGTAAAAGCAAGGGTAAGGGTAAGGGTAAGGGTAAGGGTAAGGGTAAGGGTAAGGGTAAGCTTAAGGGTAAAAGCAAGGGTAAGGGTAAGGGTAAGGGTAGGGGTAAGGGTAAGGGTAAGGGTAAGGGTAAGGGTAAGGGTAAGGGTAAAGGTAAGGGTAAGCCTAAGGGTAAAAGCAAGGGTAAGGGTAAGGGTAAGGGTAAGGGTAAGGGTAAGGGTAAGGGAATGGGTAAGGGTAAGGGTAAGGGTAAGGGTAAGTGTAAGGGTAAGCTTAAGGGTAAAAGCAAGGGTAAGGGTAAGGGTAAGGGTAAGGGTAAGCCTAAGGGTAAAAGCAAGGGTAAGGGTAAGGGTAAGGGTAAGGGTAAGGGTAAGCTTAAGGGTAAAAGCAAGGGTAAGGGTAAGGGTAAGGGTAAGGGTAAGGGTAAGGGTAAGCTTAAGGGTAAAAGCAAGGGTAAGGGTAAGGGTAAGGGTAAAGGTAAGGGTAAGGGTAAAGGCAAGGGTAAGGGTAAGGGTAAGGGTAAGGGTAAGGGTAAGGGTAAGGGTAAGGGTAAGGGTAAGGATAAGGGTAAGGGTAAGGGTAAGCTTAAGGGTAAAAGCAAGGGTAAGGGTAAGGGTAAGGGTAAGGGTAAGGGTAAGGGTAAGGGTAAGCTTAAGGGTAAAAGCAAGGGTAAAGGTAAGGGTAAGGGTAAGGGTAAGGGTAAGGGTAAGGGTAAGCTTAAGGGTAAGAGCAAGGGTAAGGTTAAGGGTAAGGGTAAGAGTAAGCTTAAGGGTAAAAGCAAGGGTAAGGGTAAGGGTAAGGGCTTACCCTTACCCTTACCCTTAGGTAAGGGTAAGGGTAAGGGTAAAGGTAAGGGTAAGCCTAAGGGTAAAAGCAAGGGTAAGGGTAAGGGTAAGGGTAAGGGTAAGGGTAAGGGTAAGGGTAAGGGTAAGGGTAAGGGTAAGGGTAAGGGTAAGGGTAAGGGTAAGGGTAAGGTTAAGGGTAAGGGTAAGGGTAAGGGTAAGGGTAAGGGTAAGGGTAAGGGTAAGCTTAAGGGTAAAAGCAAAGGTGAGGGTAAGGGTAAGGGTAAGGGTAAGGGTAAGGGTAAGGGTAAGGGTAAGGGTAAGGGTAAGGGTAAGGGTAAGGGTAAGGGTAAGGGTAAGGGTAAGGGTAAGCCTAAGGGTAAAAGCAAGGGTAAGGGTAAGGGTAAGGGTAAGGGTAAGGGTAAGCTTAAGGGTAAAAGCAAGGGTAAGGGTAAGCGTAAGGGTAAGCTTAAGGGTAAAAGCAAGGGTAAGGGTAAGGGTAAGGGTGAGGGTAAGGGTAAGGGTAAAGGTAAGGGTAAGCCTAAGGGTAAAAGCAAGGGTATGGGTAAGGGTAAGGGTAAGGTTAAGGGTAAGGGTAAGGGTAAGGGTAAGGGTAAGGGTAAGGGTAAGGGTAAGGGTAAGGGTAAGCTTAAGGGTAAAAGCAAGGGTAAGGGTAAGGGTAAGGGTAAGGGTAAGGGTAAGGGTAAGGGTAAGGGTAAGGGTAAGGGTAAGGGTAAGGGTAAGGGTAAGGGTAAGGGTAAGGGTAAGCTTAAGGGTAAAAGCAAGGGTAAGGGTAAGGGTAAGGGTAAGGGTAAGGGTAAGGGTAAGGGTAAGGGTATGGGTAAGGGTAAGGGTAAGGGTAAGGGTAAGGGTAAGCTTAAGGGTAAAAGCAAGGGTAAGGGTAAGGGTAAGGGTAAGGGTAAGGGTAAGGGTAAGGGTAAGGGTAAGGGTAAGGGTAAGGGTAAGGGTAAGGGTAAGGGTAAGCTTAAGGGTAAAAGCAAGGGTAAGGGTAAGGGTAAGGGTAAGGGTAAGGGTAAGGGTAAGGGTAAGGGTAAGGGTAAGGATAAGGGTAAGCCTAAGGGTAAAAGCAAGGGTAAGGGTAAGGGTAAAAGCAAGGGTAAAGGTAAGGGTAAGGGTAAGGGTAAGGGTAAGGGTAAGGGTAAGGGTAAGGGTAAGGGTAAGGGTAAGGGAAAGGGTAAGCTTAAGGGTAAAAGCAAGGGTAAGGGTAAGGGTAAGGGTAAGGGTAAGGGTAAGTGTAAGCTTAAAGGTAAAAGCAAGGGTAAGGGTAAGGGTAAGGGTAAAGGTAAGGGTAAGCCTTAGGGTAAAAGCAAGGGTAAGGGTGAGGGTAAGGGTAAGGGTAAAGGTAAGGGTAAGGGTAAGGGTAAGGGTAAGGGTAAGCTTAAGGGTAAAAGCAAGGGTAAGGGTAAGGGTTAGGGTAAGGGTAAGGGTAAGGGTAAGGGTAAGGGTAAGGGTAAGGGTAAGGGTAAGCTTCAGGGTAAAAGCAAGGGCAAGGGTAAGGGTAAGGGTAAGGGTAAGGGTAAGGGTAAGGGTAAGGGTAAGGGTAAGGGTAAGGGTAAGCTTCAGGGTAAAAGCAAGGGCAAGGGTAAGGGTAAGGGTAAGGGTAAGGGTAAGGGTAAGGGTAAGGGTAAGGGTAAGGGTAAGGGTAAGGGTAAGGGTAAGCTTAAGGGTAAAAGCAAGGGTAAGGGTTAGGGTAAGGGTAAGGGTAAGGGTAAGGGTAAGGGTAAGCTTGAGGGTAAATACAAGGGTAAGGGTAAGGGTAAGGGTAAGGGTAAGGGTAAGGGTAAGGGTAAGGGTAAGGGTAAGGGTAAGCTTAAGGGTATAAGCAAGGGTAAGGGTAAGGGTAAGGGTGAGGGTAAGGGTAAGGGTAAGGGTAAGCTTAAGGGTAAAAGCAAGGGTAAGGGTAAGGGTAAGGGTAAGGGTAAGGGTAAGGGTAAGGGTAAGGGTAAGGGTAAGCTTAAGGGTAAAAGCAAGGGTAAGGGTAAGGGTAAGGGTAAGGGTAAGGGTAAGGGTAAGGGTAAGGGTAAAGGTCAGGGTAAGCCTAAGGGTAAAAGCAAGTGTAAGGGTAAAGGTAAGGGTAAGGGTAAGGGTAAGGGTAAGGGTAAGGGTAGGGGTAAGGGTAAGGGTAAGCTTAAGGGTAAAAGCAAGGGTAAGGGTAAGGGTAAGGGTAAGGGTAAAGGTTAGGGTAAGCCTAAGGGTAAAAGCAAGGGTAAGGGTAAAGTTAAGGGTAAGGGTAAGGGTAAGGGTAAGGGTAAGGGTAAGGGTAAGGGTAAGGGTAAGGGTAAGCTTAAGGGTAATAGCAAGGGTAAGGGTAAGGGTAAGGGTAAGGGTAAGCCTAAGGGTAAAACAAGGGTAAGGGTAAGGGTAAGGGTAAGGGTAAGGGTAAGCTTAAGGGTAAAAGCAAGGGTAAGGGTAAGGGTAAGGGTGAGGGTAAGGGTAAGCTTAAGGGTTAAAGCAAGGGTAAGGGTAAGGGTAAGGGTAAGGGTAAGGGTAAGGGTAAAGGTAAGGGTAAGCCTAAGGGTAAAAGCAAGGGTAAGGGTAAGGGTAAGGGTAAGGGTAAGGGTAAGGGTAAGGGTAAGGGTAAGGGTAAGGGTAAGGGTAAGGGTAAGGGTAAGGGTAAGGGTAAGCTTAAGGGTAAAAGCAAGGGTAAGGGTAAGGGTAAGGGTAAGGGTAAGGGTAAGGGTAAGGGTAAGGGTAAGGGTAAGGGTAAGGGTAAGGGTAAGCTTAAGGGTAAAAGCAAGGGTAAGGGTAAGGGTAAGGGTGAGGGTAAGGGTAAGGGTAAGGGTAAGGGTAAGCTTAAGGGTAAAAGCAAGGGTAAGGGTAAGGGTAAGGGTAAGGGTAAGGGTAAGGGTAAGGGTAAGGGTAAGGGTAAGCTTAAGGGTAAAAGCTAGGGTAAGGGTAAGGGTAAGGGTAAGGGTAAGGGTAAGGGTAAGGGTAAGGGTAAGGGTAAAGGTAAGGGTAAGCCTAAGGGTAAAAGCAAGGGTAAGGGTAAGGGTTAGGTTAGGGGTAAGGGTAAGGGTAAGGGTAAGGGTAAGGGTAAGGGTAAGGGTAAGTGTAAGGGTAAGGGTAAGGGTAAGCTTAAGGGTAAAAGCAAGGGTAAGGGTAAGGGTAAGAGTAAGGGTAAGGGTAAGGGTAAGGGTAAGGGTAAGGGTAAGGGTAATGGTAAGGGTAAGGGTAAGCTTAAGGGTAAGGGTAAGGGTAAGGGTAAAGGTAAGGGTAAGCCTAAGGGTAAAAGCAAGGGTAAGGGTAAGGGTTAGGGTAAGGGTAAGGGTAAGGGTAAGGGTAAGGGTAAGGGTAAGGGTAAGTGTAAGGGTAAGGGTAAGGGTAAGCTTAAGGGTAAAAGCAAGGGTAAGGGTAAGGGTAAGGGTAAGGGTAAGGGTAAGGGTAAGGGTAAGGGTAAGGGTAAGGGTCAGGGTAAGGGTAAGGGTAAGCTTAAGGGTAAGGGTAAGAGTAAGGGTAAGGGTAAGCCTAAGGGTAAAAGCAAGGGTAAGGGTAAGGGTAAGGGAAAGGGTAAGGGTAAGCTTAAGGGTAAAAGCAAGGGTAAGGGTAAGGGTAAGGCTAAGGGTAAGGGTAAGGGTAAGGGTAAGGGTAAGCTTAAGGGTAAAAGCAAGGGTAAGGGTAAGGGTAAGGGTAAGGGTAAGGGTAAGGGTAAAGGTAAGGGTAAGCCTAAGGGTAAAAGCAAGGGTAAGGGTAAGGGTAAGGGTAAGGGTAAGGGTAAGGGTAAGAGTAAGGGTAAGGGTAAGGGTAAGGGTAAGGGTAAGGGTAAGGGTAAGGGTAAGGGTAAGGGTAAGGGTAAGGGTAAGCTTAAGGGTAAAAGCAAGGGTAAAGGTAAGGGTAAGGGTAAGGGTAAGGGTAAGGGTAAGGGTAAGGGTAAGGGTAAGGGTAAGGGTAAGGGTAAGGGTAAGGGTAAGGGTAAGGGTAAGGGTAAGGGTAAGGGTAAGGGTAAGGGTAAGGGTAAGGGTAAGCTTAAGGGTAAAAGCAAGGGTGAGGGTAAGGGTAAGGGTAAGGGTAAGGGTAAGGGTAAGGGTAAGGGTAAGGGTAAGGGTAAGGGTAAGGGTAAGCTTAAGGGTAAAAGCAAGGGTAAGGGTAAGGGTAAGGGTAAGGGTAAGGGTAAGGGTAAGGGTAAAGGTAAGGGTAAGCCTAAGGGTAAAAGCAAGGGTAAGGGTAAGGGTAAGGGTAAGGGTAAGGGTAAGCTTAAGGGTAAAAGCAAGGGTAAGGGTAAGGGTAAGGGTAAGGGTAAGGGTAAGTTTAAGGGTAAGGGTAAGCTTAAGGGTAAGGATAAGGGTAAGGGTAAAAGCAAGGGTAAGGGTAAGGGTAAGGGTAAGGGTAAGGGTAAGCTTAAGGGTAAAAGCAAGGGTAAGGGTAAGGGTAAGGGTAAGGGTAAGGGTAAGGGTAAGGGTAAGGGTAAGGGTAAGGGTAAGCTTAAGGGTAAGGGTAAGGGTAAGGGTAAGGGTAAGCTTAAGGGTAAAAGCAAGGGTAAGGGTAAGGGTAAGGGTAAGGGTAAGGGTAAGGGTAAGGGTAAGGGTAAGGGTAAGGGTAAGGGTAAGCTTAAGGGTAAAAGCAAGGGTAAGGGTAAGGGTAAGGGTAAGGGTAAGGGTAAGAGTAAGGGTAAGGGTAAGGGTAAGGGTAAGCTTAAGGGTAAAAGCAAGGGTAAGGGTAAGGGTAAGGGTAAGGGTAAGGGTAAGGGTAAGGGTAAAGTTAAGGGTAAGCCTAAGGGTAAAAGCAAGGGTAAGGGTAAGGGTAAGGGTAAGGGTAAGGGTAAGAGTAAGGGTAAGGGTAAGGGTAAGGGTAAGCTTAAGGGTAAAAGCAAGGGTAAGGGTAAGGGTAAGGGTAAGCCTAAGGGTAAAAGCAAGGGTAAGGGTAAGGGTAAGGGTAAGCTTAAGGGTAAAAGCAAGGGTAAGGGTAAGGGTAAGGGTAAGGGTAAGGGTAAGGGTAAGGGTAAGGGTAAGGGTAAGCTTAAGGGTAAAAGCAAGGGTGAGGGTAAGGGTAAGGGTAAGGGTAAGGGTAAGGGTAAGGGTAAGCTTAAGGGTAAAAGCAAGGGTAAGGGTAAGGGTAAGGGTAAGGGTAAGGGTAAGGGTAAGGGTAAGGGTAAGGGTAAAGGTAAGGGTAAGGGTAAGGGTAAGGGTAAGGGTAAGGGTAAGGGTAAGGGTAAGGGTAAGGGTAAGGGTAAGGGTAAGGGTAAGCTTAAGGGTAAAAGCAAGGGTAAGGGTAAGGGTAAGGGTAAGGGTAAGCCTAAGGGTAAAAGCAAGGGTAAGGGTAAGGGTTAGGGTAAGGGTAAGGGTAAGCTTAAAGGTAAAAGCAAGGGTAAGGGTAAGGGTAAGGGAAAGGGTAAGGGTAAGGGTAAGCTTAAGGGTAAAAGCAAGGGTAAGGGTAAGGGTAAGGGTAAGGGTAAGGGTAAGGGTAAGGGTAAGGGTAAGGGTAAAGGTAAGGGTAAGCCTAAGGGTAAAAGCAAGGGTAAGGGTAAGGGTAAGGGTAAGGGTAAGGGTAAGGGTAAGGGTAAGGGTAAGGGTAAGGGTAAGGGTAAGCTTAAGGGTAAAAGCAAGGGTAAGGGTAAGGGTAAGGGTAAGGGTAAGGGTAAGGGTAAGGGTAAGGGTAAAGGTAAGGGTAAGCCTAAGGGTAAAAGCAAGGGTAAGGGTTAGGGTAAGGGTAAGGGTAAGGGTAAGGGTAAGGGTAAGGGTAAGGGTAAGGGTAAGGGTAAGGGTAAGGGTAAGGGTAAGCTTAAGGGTAAAAGCAAGGGTAAGGGTAAGGGTAAGGGTAAGGGTAAGGGTAAGGGTAAGGGTAAGGGTAAGCTTAAGGGTAAAAGCAAGGGTAAGGGCAAGGGTAAGGGTAAGGGTAAGGGTAAGGGTAAGGGTAAGGGTAAGGGTAAGGGTAAGGGTAAGCTTTAGGGTAAAAGCAAGGGTAAGGTTAAGGGTAAGGGTAAGGGTAAGGGTAAGGGTAAGGGTAAGGGTAAGCTTAAGGGTAAAAGCAAGGGTAAGGGTAAGGGTAAGGGTAAGGGTAAGGGTAAGGGTAAGGGTAAGGGTAAAGGTAAGGGTAAGCCTAAGGGTAAATGCAAGGGTAAGGGTAAGGGTAAGAGTAAGGGTAAGGGTAAGTGTAAGGGTAAGGGTAAGGGTAAGGGTAAGGGTAAGGGTAAGCTTAAGGGTAAAAGCAAGGGTAAGGGTAAGGGTAAGAGTAAGGGTAAGGGTAAGGGTAAGGGTAAGGGTAAGGTTAAGCTTAAGGGTAAGGAAAAGGGTAAGGGTAAGGGTAAGCTTAAGGGTAAAAGCAAGGGAAAGGGTAAATGTAAGGGTAAGTGTAAGGGTAAGCTTAAGGGTAAAAGCAAGGGTAAGGGTAAGGGTAAGGGTAAGGGTAAGGGTAAGGGTAAGGGTAAGGGTAAGCTTAAGGGTAAAAGCAAGGGTAAGGGTAAGGGTAAGGGTAAGGGTAAGGGTAAGGGTAAAGGTAAGGGTAAGCCTAAGGGTAAAAGCAAGGGTAAGGGTAAGGGTAAGGGTAAAGGTAAGGGTAAGGGTAAGGGTAAGGGTAAGGGAAAGGGTAAGGGTAAGGGTAAGGGTAAGGGTAAGGGTGAGGGTAAGGGTAAGGGTAAGGGTAAGCTTAAGGGTAAAAGCAAGGGTAAGGGTAAGGGTAAGGGTAAGCCTTACCCTTACCCTTACCCTTACCCTTGCTTTTACCCTTAAGCTTACCCTTACCCTTACCCTTACCCTTACCCTTACCCTTACCCTTACCCTTGCTTTTACCCTTAGGCTTACCCTAACCCTTACCCTTACCCTTGCTTTTACCCTTAGGCTTACCCTTACCTTAACCTTACCCTTACCCTTACCCTTACCCTTACCCTTACCCTTACCCTTACCCTTGCTTTTACCCTTAAGCTTACCCTTACCCTTACTCTTACCCTTACCCTTACCCTTACCCTTACCCTTACCCTTACCCTTACCCTTACCCTTACCCTTACCCTTACCCTTACCCTTGCTTTTACCCATAAGCTTACCCTTACCCTTACCCTTACCCTTACCCTTAAGCTTACCCTTACCCTTACCCTTACCCTTACCCTTACCCGTACCCTTACCCTTACCCTTACCCTTACCCTTACCCTTGCTTTTACCCTTAAGCTTACCCTTACCCTTACCCTTACCCTTACCCTTACCCTTGCTTTTACCCTTAAGCTTACACTTACCCTTACCCTTACCCTTACCCTTAAGCTTACCCTTACCCTTACCCTTACCCTTACCCTTACCCTTACCCTTACCCTTACCCTTACCCTTACCCTTACCCTTACCCTTACCCTTACCCTTGCTTTTACCCTTAAGCTTACCCTTACCCTTACCCTTACCCTTACCCTTAAGCTTACCCTTACCCTTACCCTTACCCTTACCCTTACCCTTACCCTTAAGCTTACCCCTACCCTTACCCTTACCCTTACCCTTACCCTTGCTTTTACCCTTAAGCTTACCCTTACCCTTACCCTTACCCTTAAGCTTACCCTTACCCTTACCCTTACCCTTACCCTTACCCTTACCCTTACCCTTACCCTTACCCTTGCTTTTACCCTTAAGCTTACCCTTACCCTTACCCTTACCCTTACCCTTAAGCTTACCCTTACCCTTACCCTTACCCTTACCCTTACCCTTACCCTTACCCTTACCCTTGCTTTTACCCTTAAGCTTACCCTTACCCTTACCCTTACCCTTACCCTTACCCTTACCCTTACCCTTGCTTTTACCCTTGAGCTTACCCTTACCCTTACCCTTACCCTTACCCTTAAGCTTACCCTTACCCTTACACTTACCCTTACCCTTACCCTTACCCTTACCCTTACCCTTACCCTTACCCTTACCCTTACCCTTACCCTTACCCTTACCCTTACCCTTGCTTTTACCCTTAAGCTTACCCTTACCCTTACCCTTACCCTTACCCTTACCCTTACCCTTACCCTTACCCTTACCCTTACCCTTACCCTTACCCTTACCCTTACCCTTACCCTTACCCTTACCCTTGCTTTTACCCTTAGGCTTACCCTTACCTTTACCCTTACCCTTACCCTTACCCTTACCCTTACCCTTAACCTTACCCTTACCCTTACCCTTGCTTTTACCCTTAAGCTTACCCTTACCCTTACCCTTTCCCTTACCCTTACCCTTACCCTTGCTTTTACCTTTAAGCTTACCCTTACCCTTACCCTTACCCTTACCCTTACCCTTGCTTTTACCCTTAGGCTTACCCTTACCCTTACCCCCACCCTTACCCTTGCTTTTACCCTTAAGCTTACCCTTACCCTTACCCTTACCCTTACCCTTACCCTTACCCTTACCCTCACCCTTACCCTTACCTTTACCCTTACCCTTACCCTTACCCTTACCCTTACCCTTACCCTTACCCTTACCCTTGCTTTTACCCTTAAGCTTACCCTTACCCTTACCCTTACCCTTACCCTTACCCTTACCCTTACCCTCACCCTTGCTTTTACCCTTAAGCTCACCCTTACCCTTACCCTTAGCCTTACCCTTACCCTTACCCTTACCCTTGCTTTTACCCTTAAGCTTACCCTTACCCTTACCCTTACCCTTACCCTTACCCTTGCTTTTACCCTTAGGCTTACCCTTACCCTTACCCTTACCCTTGCCTTTGCTTTTACCCTTAAGCTTACCCTTACCCTTACCCTTACCCTTACTCTTACCCTTACCCTTACCCTTACCCTTACCCTTACCCTTACCCTTACCCTTACCCTTACCCTTGCTTTTACCCTTAGGCTTACCCTTACCTTTACCCTTACCCTTACCCTTACCCTTACCCTTACCCTTACCCTTACCCTTACCCTTACCCTTGCTTTTACCCTTAAGCTTACCCTTACCCTTACCCTTACCCTTACCCTTACCCTTACCCTTACCCTTACCCTTGCTTTTACCCTTAAGCTTACCCTTACCCTTACCCTTACCCTTACCCTTACCCTTACCCTTACCCTTACCCTTACCCTTGCTTTTACCCTTAAGCTTACCCTTACCCTTACCCTTACCCTTACCCTTAAGCTTACCCTTACACTTACCCTTACCCTTACCCTTACCCTTACCCTTACACTTACCCCTACCCTTACCCTTGCTTTTACCCTTAAGCTTACCCTTACCCTTACCCTTACCCTTACCCTTACCCTTGCTTTTACCCTTACCCTTATCCTTACCCTTAAGCTTACCCTTACCCTTACCCTTACCCTTACCCTTACCCTTACCCTTACCCTTACCCTTACCCTTACCCTTGCTTTTACCCTTAAGCTTACCCTTACCCTTACCCTTACCCTTACCCTTACCCTTGCCTTTACCCTTAGGCTTACCCTTACCTTTACCCTTACCCTTACCCTTACCCTTACCCTTACCCTTACCCTTACCCTTACCCTTACCCTTGCTTTTACCCTTAAGCTTACCCTTACCCTTACCCTTACCCTTACCCTTACCCTTACCCTTACCCTTACCCTTACCCTTACCCTCACCCTTGCTTTTACCCTTAAGCTTACCCTTACCCTTACCCTTACCCTTACCCTTACCCTTACCCTTACCCTTACCCTTACCCTTACCCTTACCCTTACCCTTACCCTTACCCTTACCCTTACCCTTACCCTTACCCTTACCCTTACCCTTACCCTTACCCTTACCCTTACCCTTACCCTTACCCTTGCTTTTACCCTTAAGCTTACCCTTACCCTTACCCTTACCCTTACCCTTACCCTTACCCTTAACCTTACCCTTACCCTTACCCTTACCCTTACCCTTACCCTTACCCTTACCCTTGCTTTTACCCTTAGGCTTACCCTTACCTTTACCCTTACCCTTACCCTTACCCTTACCCTTACCCTTACCCTTGCTTTTACCCTTAAGCTTACCCTTACCCTTACCCTTACCCTTACCCTTACCCTTACCCTTACCCTTGCTTTTACCCTTAAGCTTACCCTTACCCTTACCCTTACCCTTACCCTTACCCTTGCTTTTACCCTTAGGCTTACCCTTACCCTTACCCTTACCCTTAAGCTTACCCTTACCCTTACCCTTACCCTTACCCTTACCCTTACCCTTACCCTTACCCTTACCCTTACCCTTACCCTTACCCTTACCCTTACCCTTACCCTTACCCTTACCCTTACCCGTGCTTTTACCCTTAAGCTTACCCTTACCCTTACCCTTACACTTACCCTTACCCTTACCCTTACCCTTACCCTCACCCTTACCCTAACCCTTACCCTTACCCTTGCTTTTACCCTTAGGCTTACCCTTACCTTTACCCTTACCCTTACCCTTACCCTTAAGCTTACCCTTACCCTTACCCTTACCCTTACCCTTACCCTTACCCTTACCCTTACCCTTACCCTTACCCTTACCCTTACCCTTACCCTTACCCTTACCCTTGCTTTTACCCTTAAGCTTACCCTTACCCTTACCCTTACACTTACCCTTACCCTTACCCTTACCCTTACCCTTACCCTTACCCTTACCCTTACCCTTACCCTTACCCTTACCCTTACCCTTACCCTAACCCTTACCCTTACCCTTGCTTTTACCCTTAGGCTTACCCTTACCTTTACCCTTACCCTTACCCTTACCCTTACCCTTACCCTTACCCTTACCCTTACCCTTACCCTTACCCTTACCCTTACCCTTGCTTTTACCCTTAAGCTTACCCTTACCCTTACCCTTACCCTTACCCTTACACTTACCCTTACCCTTACCCTTGCTTTTACCCTTAAGCTTACCCTTACCCTTACCCTTACCCTTACCCTCACCCTTACCCTTACACTTACCCTTGCTTTTACCCTTAAGCTTACCCTTACCCTTACCCTTACCTTTACCCTTACCCTTACACTTACCCTTACCCTTACCCTTACCCTTACCCTTACCCTTGCTTTTACCCTTAAGCTTACCCTTACCCTTACCCTTACCCTTACCCTTACCCTTACCCTTACCCTTACCCTTACCCTTACCCTTACCCTTACCCTTACCCTTACCCTTACCCTTACCCTTACCCTTACCCTTGCTTTTACCCTTAGGCTTACCCTTACCTTTACCCTTAACCTTACCTATAACCTTACCCTTACCCTTACCCTTGCTTTAACCCTTAAGCTTACCCTTACCCTCACCCTTACCCTTACCCTTACCCTTGCTTTTACCCTTAAGCTTACCCTTACCCTTACCCTTACCCTTACCCTTACCCTTACCCTTGTTTTACCCTTAGGCTTACCCTTACCCTTACCCTTACCCTTACCTTTGCTTTTACCCTTAAGCTTACCCTTACCCTTACCCTTACCCTTACCCTTACCCTTACCCTTACCCTTACCTTTACCCTTACCCTTGCTTTTACCCTTAGGCTTACCCTAACCTTTACCCTTACCCTTACCCTTACCCTTACCCTTACCCTTACCCTTACCCTTACCCTTACCCTTACCCTTACCCTTGCTTTTACCCTTAAGCTTACCCTTACCCTTACCCTTACCCTTACTCTTACCCTTACCCTTACCCTTGCTTTTACCCTTAAGCTTACCCTTACCCTTACCCTTACCCTCACCCTTACCCTTACCCTTACCCTTGCTTATACCCTTAAGCTTACCCTTACCCTTACCCTTACCCTTACCCTTACCCTTACCCTTACCCTTACCCTTACCCTTACCCTTACCCTTACCCTTGCTTTTACCCTTAGGCTTACCCTTACCTTTACCCTTACCCTTACCCTTACCCTTACTCTTGCTTTTACCCTCAAGCTTACCCTTACCCTTACCCTTACCCTTACCCTAACCCTTACCCTTGCTTTTACCCTTAAGCTTACCCTTACCCTTACCCTTACCCTTACCCTTACCCTTACCCTTACCCTTACCCTTACCCTTACCCTTACCCTTGCTTTCACCCTTAAGCTTACCCTTACCCTTATCCTTACCCTTACCCTTACCCTTACCCTTACCCTTACCCTTACCCTTACCCTTACCCTTGCTTTTACCCTTAAGCTTACCCTTACCCTTACCCTTTTCCTTACCCTTACCCTTACCCTTACCCTTACCCTTACCCTTACCCTTGCTTTTACCCTAAGGCTTACCCTTACCTTTACCCTTACCCTTACCCTTACCCTTGCTTTTACCCTTAAGCTTACACTTACCCTTACCCTTACCCTTACCCTTGCTTTTACCCTTAAGCTTACCCTTACCCTTACCCTTACCTTTACCCTTACCCTTACCCTTACCCTTACCCTTACCCTTACCCTTACCCTTACCCTTGCTTTTACCCTTACCCTTACCCTTGCTTTTACCCTTAGGCTTACCCTTACCCTTACCCTTACCCTTACCCTTACCCTTACCCTTACCCTTACCCTTACCCTTACCCTTGCATTTACCCTTAAGCATACCCTCACCCTTACTCTTACCCTTACCCTTACCCTTACCCTTACCCTTACCCTTACCCTTGCTTTTACCCTTAAGCTTACCCTTACCCTTACCCTTACCCTTACCCTTACCCTTACCCTTACCCTTACCCTAACCCTTACCCTTACCCTTACCCTTACCCTTACCCTTACCCTTACCCTTACCCTTACCCTTACCCTTACCCTTACCCTTGCTTTTACCCTTAAGCTTACCCTTACCCTTACCCTTACCCTTACCCTTACCCTTACCCTAACCCTTACCCTTACCCTTACCCTTACCCTTACCCTTGCTTTTACCCTTAAGCTTACCCTTACCCTTACCCTTACCCTTACCCTTACCCTTACCCTTACCCTTACCCTTACCCTTACCCTTACCCTTACCCTTACCCTTACCCTTACCCTTACCCTTACCCTTACCCTTACCCATACCCTTGCTTTTACCCTTAGGCTTACCCTTACCTTTACCCTTACCCTTACCCTTACCCTTACCCTTACCCTTACCCTCACCCTTACCCTTGCTTTTACCCTTAAGCTTACCCTTACCCTTACCCTTACCCTTACCCTTACCCTTACCCTTACCCTTGCTTTTACCCTTAAGCTTACCCTTACCCTTACCCTTACCCTTGCTTTTACCCTTAGGCTTACCCTTACCCTTACCCTTACCCTTACCCTTACCCTTACCCTTACCCTTACCCTTACCCTTACCCTTACCCTTACCCTTACCCTTACCCTTACCCTTACCCTCACCCTTGCTTTTACCCTTAGGCTTACCCTTACCTTTACCCTTACCCTTACCCTTACCCTTACCCTTACCCTTACCCTTACCCTTAAGCTTACCCTTACCCTTACCCTTACCCTTACCCTTGCTTTTACCCTTAAGCTTACCCTTACCCATACCCTTACCCTTACCCTTACCCTTACCCTTACCCTTACCCTTACCCTTACCCTTACCCTTACCCTTACCCTTACCCTTAGCCTTACCCTTACCCTTACCCTTACCCTTACCCTTGCTTTTACCCTTAAGCTTACCCTTACCCTTACCCTTACCCTTACCCTTACCCTTACCCTTACCCTTACCCTTACCCTTACCCTTACCCTTACCCTTACCCTTGCTTTTACCCTTAAGCTTACCCTTACCCTTACCCTTACCCTTACCCTTACCCTTACCCTTACCCTTACCCTTACCCTTACCCTTACCCTTACCCTTACCCTTACCCATACCCTTGCTTTTACCCTTAGGCTTACCCTTACCTTTACCCTTACCCTTACCCTTACCCTTACCCTTACCCTTACCCTTACCCTTGCTTTTACCCTTAAGCTTACCCTTACCCTTACCCTTACCCTTACCCTTACCCATACCCTTGCTTTTACCCTTAAGCTTACCCTTACCCTTACCCTTACCCTTACCCTTACCCTTACCCTTACCCTTACCCTTACCCTTGCTTTTACCCTTAAGCTTACCCTTACCCTTACCCTTACCCTTACCCTTACCCTTACCCTTACCCTTACCCTTACCCTTACCCTTACCCTTACCCTTACCCTTACCCATACCCTTGCTTTTACCCTTAGGCTTACCCTTACCTTTACCCTTACCCTTACCCTTACCCTTACCCTTACCCTTACCCTTACCCTTACCCTTACCCTTACCCTTACCCTTACCCTTACCCTTACCCTTACCCTTACCCTTACCCTTACCCTTACCCTTACCCTTGCTTTTACCCTTAGGCTTACCCTTACCTTTACCCTTACCCTTACCCTTACCCTTACCCTTACCCTTACCCTTACCCTTGCTTTTACCCTTAAGCTTACCCTTACCCTTACCCTTACCCTTACCCTTGCTTTTACCCTTAAGCTTACCCTTACCCTTACCCTTACCCTTACCCTTGCTTTTACCCTTAAGCTTACCCTTACCCTTACCCTTACCCTTACCCTTACCCTTACCCTTACCCTTACCCTTACCCTTACCCTTACCCTTGCTTTTACCCTTAGGCTTACCCTTACCTTTACCCTTACCCTTACCCTTACCCTTACCCTTACCCTTACCCTTACCCTTACCCTTACCCTTACCCTTACCCTTACCCTTACCCTTACCCTTGCTTTTACCCTTAGGCTTACCCTTACCTTTACCCTTACCCTTACCCTTACCCTTACCCTTACCCTTACCCTTACCCTTACCCTTACCCTTGCTTTTACCCTTAAGCTTACCCTTACCCTTACCCTTTCCCTTACCCTTGCTTTTACCCTTAAGCTTACCCTTACCCTTACCCTTACCCTTACCCTTACCCTTACCCTTACCCTTACCCTTACCCTTGCTTTTACCCTTAAGCTTACCCTTACCCTTACCCTTACCCTTACCCTTACCCTTACCCTTACCCTTGCTTTTACCCTTAAGCTTACCCTTACCCTTACCCTTACCCTTACCCTTACCCTTACCCTTACCCTTACCCTTACCCTTACCCTTACCCTTGCTTTTACCCTTAGGCTTACCCTTACCTTTACCCTTACCCTTACCCTTACCCTTACTCTTACCCTTACCCTTGCTTTTACCCTTAAGCTTACCCTTACCCTTACCCTTACCCTTACCCTTACCCTTACCCTTACCCTTACCCTTACCCTTGCTTTTACCCTTAAGCTTACCCTTACCCTTACCCTTTCCCTTACCCTTGCTTTTACCCTTAGGCTTACCCTTACCTTTACCCTTACCCTTACCCTTACCCTTACCCTTACCCTTACCCTTACCCTTACCCTTACCCTTGCTTTTACCCTTAAGCTTACCCTTACCCTTACCCTTTCCCTTACCCTTGCTTTTACCCTTAAGCTTACCCTTACCCTTACCCTTACCCTTACCCTTACCCTTACCCTTACCCTTACCCTTACCCTTGCTTTTACCCTTAAGCTTACCCTTACCCTTACCCTTACCCTTACCCTTACCCTTACCCTTACCCTTGCTTTTACCCTTAAGCTTACCCTTACCCTTACCCTTACCCTTACCCTTACCCTTACCCTTACCCTTACCCTTACCCTTACCCTTACCCTTGCTTTTACCCTTAGGCTTACCCTTACCCTTACCCTTACCCTTACCCTTGCTTTTACCCTTAAGCTTACCCTTACACTTACCCTAACCCTCACCCTTGCTTTTACCCTTAAGCTTACCCTTACCCTTACCCTTACCCTTACTCTTGCTTTTACCCTTAAGCTTACCCTTACCCTTACCCTTACCCTTGCTTTTACCCTTAGGCTTACCCTTACCCTTTCCCTAACCCTCACCCTTGCTTTTACCCTTAAGCTTACCCTTACCCTTACCCTTACCCTTACCCTTACCCTTACCCTTACCCTTACCCTTACCCTTACCCTTACCCTTACCCTTACCCTTACCCTTACCCTTACCCTTACCCTAACCCTTACCCTTACCCTTACCCTTACCCTTACCCTTGCTTTTACCCTTAGGCTTACCCTTACCTTTACCCTTACCCTTACCCTTACCCTTACCCTTACCCTTGCTTTTACCCTTAAGCTTACCCTTACCCTTACCCTTACCCTTACCCTTACCCTTACCCTTACCCTTACCCTTACCCTTACCCTTGCTTTTACCCTTAAGCTTACCCTTACCCTTACCCTTACCCTTACCCTTACCCTTACCCTTACCCTTACCCTTACCCTCACCCTTGCTTTTACCCTTAAGCTTACCCTTACCCTTACCCTTACCCTTACCCTTACCCTTACCCTTGCTTTTACCCTTAAGCTTACCCTTACCCTTACCCTAACCCTTACCCTTACCCTTGCTTTTACCCTTAGGCTTACCCTTACCCTTACCCTTACCCTTACCCTTGCTTTTACCCTTAAGCTTACCCTTACCCTTACCCTTACCCTTACTCTTACCCTTACCCTTACCCTTACCCTTACCCTTGCTTTTACCCTTAGGCTTACCCTTACCTTTACCCTTACCCTTACCCTTACCCTTACCCTTACCCTTACCCTTACCCTTACCCTTACCCTTACCCTTACCCTTACCCTTACCCTTGCTTTTACCCTTAAGCTAACCCTTACCCTTTCCCTTACCCTTACCCTTACCCTTAACCTTACCCTCACCCTTAAGCTCACTCTTACCCTTACCCTTACCCTTACCCTTACACTTACCCTTACCCTGACCCTTACCCTTGCTTTTACCCTTAGGCATACCCTTACCCTTACCCTTACCCTTACCCTTAAGCTTACCCTTACCCTTACCCTTACCCTTACCCTTACCCTTACCCTTACCCTTACCCTTACCCTTGCTTTTACCCTTAAGCTTACCCTTACCCTTACCCTTACCCTCACCCTTACCCTTGCTTTTACCCTTAAGCTTACCCTTACCCTTACCCTTACCCTTACCCTTAAGCTTACCCTTACCCTTACCCTTACCCTTACCCTTACCCTTACCCTTACCCTTACCCTTACCCTTACCCTTGCTTTTACCCTTAAGCTTACCCTCACCCTTACCCTTACCCTAACCCTTACCCTTAACCTTACCCTTACCCTTACCCTTACCCTTACCCTTACCCTTACCCTTACCCTTGCTTTCACCCTTAGGCTTACCCTTACCTTTACCCTTACCATTACCCTTACCCTTACCCTTACCCTTACCCTTACCCTTACCCTTACCCTTACCCTTGCTTTTACCCTTAAGCTTACCCTTACCCTTACCCTTACCCTTACCCTTACCCTTACCCTTACCCTAACCCTTACCCTTACCCTTACCCTTACCCTTACCCTTACCCTTACCCTTACCCTTACCCTTACCCTTACCCTTACCCTTACCCTTGCTTTTACCCTTAAGCTTACCCTTACCCTTACCCTTACTCTTACCCTTACCCTTACCCTTACCCTTACCCTTGCTTTTACCCTTAAGCTTACCCTTACCCTTACCTTTACCCTTACCCTTACCCTTACCCTTACCCTTACCCTTACCCTTACCCTTACCCTTACCCTTACCCTTGCTTTTACCCTTAGGCTTACCCTTACCTTTAGCCTTACCCTTACCCTTACCCTTACCCTTACCCTTACCCTTACCCTTACCCTTGCTTTTACCCTTAAGCTTACCCTTACCCTTACCCTTACCCTTACCCTTACCCTTACCCTTACCCTTACCCTTGCTTTTACCCTTAAGCTTACCCTTACCCTTACCCTTACCCTTACCCTTAAGCTTACCCTTACCCTTACCCTTACCCTTACCCTTACCCTTACCCTTACCCTTACCCTTACCCTTACCCTTACCCTTACCCTTACCCTTACCCTTACCCTTGCTTTTACCCTTAAGCTCACCCTTACCCTTACCCTTACCCTTACCCTTACACTTACCCTTACCCTTACCCTTACCCTTACCCTTGCTTTGACCCTTAGGCTTACCCTTACCTTTACCCTTACCCTTACCCTTACCCTTACCCTTACCCTTACCCTTGCTTTTACCCTTAAGCTTACCCTTACCCTTACCCTTACCCTTACCCTTACCCTTACCCCTGCTTTTACCCTTAAGCTTACCCTTACCCTTACCCTTACCCTTACCCTTACCCTTGCTTTTACCCTTAGGCTTACCCTTACCCTTACCCTCACCCTTACCCTTGCTTTTACCCTTAAGCTCACCCTTACCCGTACCCTTACCCTTACCCTTGCCCTTACCCTTACCCTTACCCTTACTCTTACCCTTACCCTTACCCTTACCCTTACCCTTGCTTTTACCCTTAGGCTTAACCTTACCTTTACCCTTACCCTTACCCTTACCCTTACCCTTACCCTTACCCTTACCCTTACCCTTACCCTTACCCTTACCCTTACCCTTACCCTTACCCTTACCCTTACCCTTACCCTTGCTTTTACCCTTAAGCTTACCCTTACCCTTACCCTTACCCTTACCCTTACCCTTACCCTTACCCTTGCTTTTACCCTTAAGCTTACCCTTACCCTTACCCTTACCCTTACCCTCACCCTTACCCTTACCCTTACCCTTGCTTATACCCTTAAGCTTACCCTTACCCTTACCCTTACCCTTACCCTTACCCTTACCCTTACCCTTACCTTTACCCTTACCCTTACCCTTACCCTTACCCTTGCTTTTACCCTTAGGCTTACCCTTACCTTTACCCTTACCCTTAGCCTTACCCTTACCCTTACCCTTACCCTTACCCTTACCCTTACCCTTGCTTTTACCCTTAAGCTTACCCTTACCTTTACCCTTACCCTTACCCTTGCTTTTACCCTTAGGCTTACCCTTACCTTTACCCTTACCCTTACCCTTACCCTTACCCTTACCCTTGCTTTTACCCTTAAGCTTACCCTTACCCTTACCCTTACCCTTAAGCTTACCCTTACCCTTACCCTTACCCTTACCCTTACCCTCACCCTTACCCTTACCCTTACCCTTACCCTTACCCTTGCTTTTACCCTTAAGCTTACCCTTACCCTTACCCTTACCCTTACCCTTACCCTTACCCTTACCCTTACCCTTGCTTTTACCCTTAAGCTTACCCTTACCCTTACCCTTACCCTTACCCTTACCCTTACCCTTACCCTTACCCTTACCCTTACCCTTACCCTTACCCTTACCCTTACCCTTACCCTTGCTTTTACCCTTAGGCTTACCCTTACCTTTACCCTTACCCTTACCCTTACCCTTACCCTTGCTTTTACCCTTAAGCTTACCCTTACCCTTACCCTTACCCTTAAGCTCACCCTTACCCTTACCCTTACCCTTACCCTTACCCTTACCCTTACCCTTACCCTTACCCTTACCCTTACCCTTGCTTTTACCCTTAAGCTTACCCTTACCCTTACCCTTACCCTTACCCTTACCCTTGCTTTTACCCTTAAGCTTACCCTTACCCTTACCCTTACCCTTAAGCTTACCCTTACCCTTACCCTGACCCTTACCCTTACCCTTACCCTTACCCTTACCCTTACCCTTACCCTTACCCTTGCTTTTACCCTTAAGCTTACCCTTACCCTTACCCTTACCCTTACCCTTAAGCTTACCCTTACTCTTACCCTTACCCTTACCCTTACCCTTAACCTTACCCTTGCTTTTACCCTTAAGCTTACCCTTACCCTTACCCTTACCCTTACCCTTAAGCTTACCCTTACCCTTACCCTTACCCTTACCCTTACCCTTGCTTTTACCCTTAAGCTTACCCCTACCCTTACCCTTACCCTTACCCTTAAGCTTACCCTTACCCTTACCCTTACCCTTACCCTTACCCTTACCCTTACCCTTACCCTTACCCTTACCCTTACCCTTACCCTTGCTTTTACCCTTAAGCTTACCCTTACCCTTACCCTTACCCTTAAGCTCACCCTTACCCTTACCCTTACCCTTACCCTTACCCTTACCCTTACCCTTACCCTTACCCTTACCCTTACCCTTACCCTTGCTTTTACCCTTAAGCTTACCCTTACCCTTACCCTTACCCTTACCCTTACCCTTGCTTTTACCCTTAAGCTTACCCTTACCCTTACCCTTACCCTTAAGCTTACCCTTACCCTTACCCTGACCCTTACCCTTACCCTTACCCTTACCCTTACCCTTACCCTTACCCTTACCCTTGCTTTTACCCTTAAGCTTACCCTTACCCTTACCCTTACCCTTACCCTTAAGCTTACCCTTACTCTTACCCTTACCCTTACCCTTACCCTTAACCTTACCCTTGCTTTTACCCTTAAGCTTACCCTTACCCTTACCCTTACCCTTACCCTTAAGCTTACCCTTACTCTTACCCTTACCCTTACCCTTACCCTTAACCTTACCCTTGCTTTTACCCTTAAGCTTACCCTTACCCTTACCCTTACCCTTACCCTTAAGCTTACCCTTACCCTTACCCTTACCCTTACCCTTACCCTTGCTTTTACCCTTAAGCTTACCCCTACCCTTACCCTTACCCTTACCCTTAAGCTTACCCTTACCCTTACCCTTACCCTTACCCTTACCCTTACCCTTACCCTAACCCTTGCTTTTACCCTTAAGCTTACCCTTACCCTTACCCTTACCCTTACCCTTGCTTTTACCCTTAAGCTTACCCTTACCCTTACCCTTACCCTTACCCTTAAGCTTACCCTTACCCTTACCCTTACCCTTACCCTTACCCTTACCCTTACCCTTACCCTTACCCTTACCCTTGCTTTTACCCTTAAGCTTACCCTTACCCTCACCCTTACCCTTATCCTTACCCTTACCCTTACCCTTACCCTTGCTTTTACCCTTAGGCTTACCCTTACCTTTACCCTTACCCTTACCCTTACCCTTACCCTTACCCTTACCCTTACCCTTGCTTTTACCCTTAAGCTTACCCTTACCCTTACCCTTACCCTTACCCTTACCCTTACCCTTACCCTTGCTTTTACCCTTAAGCTTACCCTTACCCTTACCCTTACCCTTACCCTTACCCTTGCTTTTACCCTTAGGCTTACCCTTACCCTTACCCTTACCCTTACCCTTGCTTTTACCCTTAAGCTTACCCTTACCCTTACCCTTACCCTTACCCTTACCCTTACCCTTACCCTTACCCTTACCCTTACCCTCACCCTTACTCTTACCCTTACCCTTACCCTTACCCTTGCTTTTACCCTTAGGCTTACCCTTACCTTTACCCTTACCCTTACCCTTACCCTTACCCTTACCCTTGCTTTTACCCTTAAGCTTACCCTTACCCTTACCCTTACCCTTACCCTTACCCTTACCCTTACCCTTACCCTTACCCTTACCCTTGCTTTTACCCTTACCCTTACCCTTACCCTTACCCTTACCCTTACCCTTACCCTCACCCTTGCTTTTACCCTTAAGCTTACCCTTACCCTTACCCTTACCCTTACCCTTACCCTTAGCCTTACCCTTGCTTTTACCCTTAAGCTTACCCTTACCCTTACCCTTACCCTTACTCTTACCCTTACCCTTACCCTTACCCTTACCCTTGCTTTTACCCTTAGGCTTACCCTTACCCTTACCCTTACCCTTACCCTTACCCTTACCCTTACCCTTACCCTTACCCTTACCCTTACCCTTACCCTTACCCTTACCCTTACCCTTACCCTTGCTTTTACCCTTAAGCTTACCCTTACCCTTACCCTTACCCTTACCCTTATCCTTACCCTTACCCTTACCCTTGCTTTTACCCTTAAGCTCACCCTTACCCTTACCCTTACCCTTACCCTTACTCTTACCCTTACCCTTGCTTTTACCCTTAAGCTTACCCTTACCCTTACCCTTACCCTTACCCTTAAGCTTACCCTTACCCTTACCCTTACCCTTACCCTTACCCTTACCCTTACCCTTACCCTTACCCTTACCCTTGCTTTTACCCTTAAGCTTACCCTTACCCTTACCCTTACCCTTACCCTTACCCTTGCTTTTACCCTTAAGCTTACCCTTACCCTTACCCTTACCCTTACCCTTACCCTTAAGCTTACCCTTACCCTTACCCTTACCCTTACCCTTACCCTTACCCTTACCCTTACCCTTGCTTTTACCCTTAAGCTTACCCTTACCCTTACCCTTACCCTTACCCTTACCCTTACCCTTACCCTTACCCTTACCCTTACCCTTACCCTTACCCTTACCCTTACCCTTACCCTTACCCTTACCCTTACCCTTACCCTTACCCTTACCCTTACCCTTGCTTTTACCCTTAAGCTTACCCTTACCCTTACCCTTACCCTTAACCTTACCCTAACCCTTACCCTTGCTTTTACCCTTAAGCTTACCCTTACCCTTACCCTTACCCTTACCCTTACCCTTACCCTTACCCTTACCCTTACCCTTACCCTTGATTTTACCCTTAAGCTTACCCTTACCCTTACCCTTACCCTTACCCTTACCCTTACCCTTACCCTTACCCTTATCCTTACCCTTGCTTTTACCCTTAAGCTTACCCTTACCCTTACCCTTACCCTTACCCTTACCCTTACCCTTACCCTTACCCTTACCCTTACCCTTACCCTTACCCTTGCTTTTACTCTTAGGCTTACCCTTACCTTTACCCTTACCCTTACCCTTACCCTTACCCTTTCCCTCACCCTTACCCTTACCCTTGCTTTTACCCTTAAGCTTACCCTTACCCTTACCCTTACCCTTACCCTTACCCTTGCTTTTACCCTTAAGCTTACCATTACCCTTACCCTTAACCTTACCCTTACCCTTGCTTTTACCCTTAGGCTTACCCTTACCCTTACCCTTACCCTTGCTTTTACCCTTAAGCTTACCCTTACCCTTACCCTTACTCTTACCCTTACCCTTACCCTTACCCTTACCCTTACCCTTACCCTTACCCTTACCCTTACCCTTACCCTTACCCTTACCCTTACCCTTGCTTTTACCCTTAAGCTTACCCTTACCCTTACCCTTACCCTTACCCTTACCCTTACCCTTACCCTTACCCTTACCTTTACCCTTACCCTTACCCTTACCCTTACCCTTAACCTTACCCTTACCCTTACCCTTACCCTTGCTTTTACCCTTACCCTTACCCTTACCTTTACCCTTACCCTTACCCTTACCCTTACCCTTAACCTTACCCTTACCCTTACCCTTACCCTTGCTTTTACCCTTAGGCTTACCCTTACCTTTACCCTTACCCTTACCCTTACCCTTACCCTTACCCTTACCCTTGCTTTTACCATTAAGCTTACCCTTACCCTTACCCTTACCCTTAAGCTTACCCTTACCCTTACCCTTACCCTTACCCTTACCCTCACCCTTACCCTTACCTTTACCCTTACCCTTACCCTTGCTTTTACCCTTAAGCTTACCCTTACCCTTACCCTTACCCTTACCCTTACCCTTACCCTTACCCTTACCCTTACCCTTGCTTTTACCCTTAAGCTTACCCTTACCCTTACCCTTACCCTTACCCTTACCCTTACCCTTACCCTTACCCTTACCCTTACCCTTACCCTTACCCTTACCCTTGCTTTTACCCTTAGGCTTACCCTTACCTTTACCCTTACCCTTACCCTTACCCTTACCCTTGCTTTTACCCTTAAGCTTACCCTTACCCTTACCCTTACCCTTAAGCTCACCCTTACCCTTACCCTTACCCTTACCCTTACCCTTACCCTTACCCTTACCCTTACCCTTACCCTTACCCTTGCTTTTACCCTTAAGCTTACCCTTACCCTTACCCTTACCCTTACCCTTACCCTTGCTTTTACCCTTAAGCTCACCCTTACCCTTACCCTTACCCTTAAGCTTACCCTTACCCTTACCCTTACCCTTACCCTTACCCTTACCCTTACCCTTACCCTTACCCTTACCCTTACCCTTGCTTTTACCCTTAAGCTTACCCTTACCCTTACCCTTACCCTTACCCTTAAGCTTACCCTTACTCTTACCCTTACCCTTACCCTTACCCTTAACCTTACCCTTGCTTTTACCCTTAAGCTTACCCTTACCCTTACCCTTACCCTTACCCTTAAGCTTACCCTTACCCTTACCCTTACCCTTACCCTTACCCTTGCTTTTACCCTTAAGCTTACCCCTACCCTTACCCTTACCCTTACCCTTAAGCTTACCCTTACCCTTACCCTTACCCTTACCCTTACCCTAACCCTTGCTTTTACCCTTAAGCTTACCCTTACCCTTACCCTTACCCTTACCCTTGCTTTTACCCTTAAGCTTACCCTTACCCTTACCCTTACCCTTACCCTTAAGCTTACCCTTACCCTTACCCTTACCCTTACCCTTACCCTTACCCTTACCCTTACCCTTACCCTTACCCTTGCTTTTACCCTTAAGCTTACCCTTACCCTCACCCTTACCCTTATCCTTACCCTTACGCTTACCCTTACCCTCACCCTTACCCTTATCCTTACCCTTACCCTTACCCTTACCCTTGCTTTTACCCTTAGGCTTACCCTTACCTTTACCCTTACCCTTACCCTTACCCTTACCCTTACCCTTACCCTTGCTTTTACCCTTAAGCTTACCCTTACCCTTACCCTTACCCTTACCCTTACCCTTACCCTTACCCTTGCTTTTACCCTTAAGCTTACCCTTACCCTTACCCTTACCCTTACCCTTACCCTTGCTTTTACCCTTAGGCTTACCCTTACCCTTACCCTTACCCTTGCTTTTACCCTTAAGCTTACCCTTACCCTTACCCTTACCCTTACCCTTACCCTTACCCTTACCCTTACCCTTACCCTTACCCTTACCCTTACCCTTACTCTTACCCTTACCCTTACCCTCACCCTTGCTTTTACCCTTAGGCTTACCCTTACCTTTACCCTTACCCTTACCCTTACCCTTACCCTTACCCTTGCTTTTACCCTTAAGCTTACCCTTACCCTTACCCTTACCCTTACCCTTACCCTTACCCTTACCCTTACCCTTACCCTTACCCTTGCTTTTACCCTTAAGCTTACCCTTACTTTCACCCTTACCCTTACCCTTACCCTTACCCTTACCCTTACCCTTACCCTTACCCTCACCCTTGCTTTTACCCTTAAGCTTACCCTTACCCTTACCCTTACCCTTTTACCCTTACCCTTACTTTCACCCTTAAGCTTACCCTTACCCTTACCCTTACCCTTACTCTTACCCTTACCCTTACCCTTACCCTTACCCTTGCTTTTACCCTTAGGCTTACCCTTACCCTTACCCTTACCCTTACCCTTACCCTTACCCTTACCCTTACCCTTACCCTTGCTTTTACCCTTAAGCTTACCCTTACCCTTACCCTTACCCTTACCCTTATCCTTACCCTTACCCTTACCCTTGCTTTTACCCTTAAGCTCACCCTTACCCTTACCCTTACCCTTACCCTTACTCTTACCCTTACCCTTGCTTTTACCCTTAAGCTTACCCTTACCCTTACCCTTACCCTTACCCTTAAGCTTACCCTTACCCTTACCCTTACCCTTACCCTTACCCTTACCCTTACCCTTACCCTTACCCTTACCCTTACCCTTGCTTTTACCCTTAAGCTTACCCTTACCCTTACCCTTACCCTTACCCTTACCCTTACCCTTGCTTTTACCCTTAAGCTTACCCTTACCCTTACCCTTACCCTTACCCTTAAGCTTACCCTTACCCTTACCCTTACCCTTACCCTTACCCTTACCCTTACCTTTACCCTTGCTTTTACCCTTAAGCTTACCCTTACCCTTACCCTTACCCTTACCCTTACCCTTACCCTTACCCTTACCCTTACCCTTACCCTTACCCTTACCCTTACCCTTGCTTTTACCCTTAGGCTTACCCTTACCTTTACCCTTACCATTACCCTTACCCTTACCCTTACCCTTACCCTTAACCTTGCTTTTACCCTTAAGCTTACCCTTACCCTTACCCTTACCCTTACCCTTACCCTTACCCTTACCCTTACCCTTACCCTAACCCTTACCCTTACCCTTGCCCTTACCCTTACCCTTACCCTTGCTTTTACCCTTAAGCTTACCCTTACCCTTACCCTTACCCTTACCCTTACCCTTACCCTTACCCTTGCTTTTACCCTTAAGCTTACCCTTACCCTTACTCTTACCCCTACCCTTACCCTTACCCTTACCCTTACCCTTACCCTTACCCTTACCCTTACCCTTACCCTTACCCTTGCTTTTACCCTTAGGCTTACCCTCACCTTTACCCTTACCCTTACCCTTACCCTTACCCTTACCCTTACCCTTACCCTTGCTTTTACCCTTAAGCTTACCCTTACCCTTACCCTTACCCTTACCCTTAGCCTTACCCTTACCCTTGCTTTTACCCTTAAGCTTACCCTTACCCTTACCCTTACCCTTACCCTTACCCTTGCTTTTACCCTTAGGCTTACCCTTACCCTTACCCTTACCCTTACCCTTACCCTTACCCTTACCCTTACCCTTACCCTTACCCTTGCTTTTACCCTTAAGCTTACCCCTTACCCTTACCCTTACCCTTACCCTTACCCTTGCTTTTACCCTTAGGCTTACCCTTACCTTACCCTTACCCTTACCCTTACCCTTACCCTTACCCTTACCCTTACCCTTACCCTTACCCTTACCCTTACCCTTACCCTTGCTTTTACCCTTAAGCTTACCCTTACCCTTACCCTTACCCTTACCCTTACCCTTACCCTTACCCTTACCCTTACCCTCACCCTTGCTTTTACCCTTAAGCTTACCCTTACCCTTACCCTTACCCTTACCCTTACCCTTACCCTTACCCTTACCCTTACCCTTACCCTTACCCTTACCCTTACCCTTACCCTTACCCTTACCCTTACCCTTACCCTTACCCTTACCCTTACCCTTACCCTTACCCTTACCCTTACCCTCTTACCCTTACCCTTACCCTTACCCTTACCTTACCCTTACCCTTACCCTTACCCTTACCCTTGCTTTTACCCTTAAGCTTACCCTTACCCTTACCCTTACCCTTACCTTACCCTTACCCTTACCCTTACCCTTACCCTTACCCTTACCCTTACCCTTACCCTTACCCTTACCTTACCCTTACCCTTGCTTTTACCCTTAGGCTTACCCTTACCTTTACCCTTACCCTTACCCTTACCCTTACCCTTACCCTTACCCTTACCCTTGCTTTTACCCTTAAGCTTACCCTTACCCTTACCCTTACCCTTACCCTTACCCTTACCCTTACCCTTGCTTTACCCTTAAGCTTACCCTTTCCCTTACCCTTACCCTTACCCTTACCCTTGCTTTTACCCTTAGGCTTACCCTTACCCTTACCCTTACCCTTAAGCTTACCCTTACCCTTACCCTTACCCTTACCCTTACCCTTACCCTTACCCTTACCCTTACCCTTACCCTTACCCTTACCCTTACCCTTACCCTTACCCTTACCCTTACCCTTACCCGTGCTTTTACCCTTAAGCTTACCCTTACCCTTACCCTTACACTTACCCTTACCCTTACCCTTACCCTTACCCTCACCCTTACCCTAACCCTTACCCTTACCCTTGCTTTTACCCTCAAGCTTACCCTTACCCTTACCCTTACACTTACCCTTACACTTACCCTTACCCTTACCCTTACCCTTACCCTTACCCTTACCCTTACCCTTACCCTTACCCTTACCCTTACCCTTACCCTAACCCTTACCCTTACCCTTGCTTTTACCCTTAGGCTTACCCTTACCTTTACCTTTACCCTTACCCTTACCCTTACCCTTACCCTTACCCTTACCCTTACCCTTACCCTTACCCTTACCCTTGCTTTTACCCTTAAGCTTACCCTTACCCTTACCCTTACCCTTACCCTTACACTTACCCTTACCCTTACCCTTGCTTTTACCCTTAAGCTTACCCTTACCCTTACCCTTACCCTTACCCTCACCCTTACCCTTACACTTACCCTTGCTTTTACCCTTAAGCTTACCCTTACCCTTACCCTTACCTTTACCCTTACCCTTACCCTTACCCTTACCCTTACCCTTACCCTTACCCTTACCCTTGCTTTTACCCTTAAGCTTACCCTTACCCTTACCCTTACCCTTACCCTTACCCTTACCCTTACCCTTACCCTTACCCTTACCCTTACCCTTACCCTTACCCTTACCCTTACCCTTACCCTTACCCTTACCCTTGCTTTTACCCTTAGGCTTACCCTTACCTTTACCCTTAACCTTACCTATACCCTTACCCTTACCCTTACCCTTGCTTTAACCCTTAAGCTTACCCTTACCCTCACCCTTACCCTTACCCTTACCCTTGCTTTTACCCTTAAGCTTACCCTTACCCTTACCCTTACCCTTACCCTTACCCTTACCCTTGTTTTACCCTTAGGCTTACCCTTACCCTTACCCTTACCCTTACCTTTGCTTTTACCCTTAAGCTTACCCTTACCCTTACCCTTACCCTTACCCTTACCCTTACCCTTACCCTTACCCTTACCTTTACCCTTACCCTTGCTTTTACCCTTAGGCTTACCCTAACCTTTACCCTTACCCTTACCCTTACCCTTACCCTTACCCTTACCCTTACCCTTGCTTTTACCCTTAAGCTTACCCTTACCCTTACCCTTACCCTTACTCTTACCCTTACCCTTACCCTTGCTTTTACCCTTAAGCTTACCCTTACCCTTACCCTTACCCTCACCCTTACCCTTACCCTTACCCTTGCTTATACCCTTAAGCTTACCCTTACCCTTACCCTTACCCTTACCCTTACCCTTACCCTTACCCTTACCCTTACCCTTACCCTTACCCTTACCCTTGCTTTTACCCTTAGGCTTACCCTTACCTTTACCCTTACCCTTACCCTTACCCTTACTCTTGCTTTTACCCTCAAGCTTACCCTTACCCTTACCCTTACCCTTACCCTAACCCTTACCCTTGCTTTTACCCTTAAGCTTACCCTTACCCTTACCCTTACCCTTACCCTTACCCTTACCCTTACCCTTACCCTTACCCTTACCCTTACCCTTGCTTTCACCCTTAAGCTTACCCTTACCCTTACCCTTACCCTTACCCTTACCCTTACCCTTACCCTTACCCTTACCCTTACCCTTGCTTTTACCCTTAAGCTTACCCTTACCCTTACCCTTATCCTTACCCTTACCCTTACCCTTACCCTTACCCTTACCCTTACCCTTGCTTTTACCCTAAGGCTTACCCTTACCTTTACCCTTACCCTTACCCTTACCCTTGCTTTTACCCTTAAGCTTACACTTACCCTTACCCTTACCCTTACCCTTGCTTTTACCCTTAAGCTTACCCTTACCCTTACCCTTACCTTTACCCTTACCCTTACACTTACCCTTACCCTTACCCTTACCCTTACCCTTACCCTTGCTTTTACCCTTACCCTTACCCTTGCTTTTACCCTTAGGCTTACCCTTACCCTTACCCTTACCCTTACCCTTACCCTTACCCTTACCCTTACCCTTACCCTTACCCTTGCTTTTACCCTTAAGCATACCCTTACCCTTACTCTTACCCTTACCCTTACCCTTACCCTTACCCTTACCCTTACCCTTACCCTTACCCTTACCCTTGCTTTTACCCTTAAGCTTACCCTTACCCTTACCCTTACCCTTACCCTTACCCTTACCCTTACCCTTACCCTTACCCTTACCCTTACCCTTACCCTTACCCTTACCCTTACCCTTACCCTTACCCTTACCCTTACCCTTGCTTTTACCCTTAAGCTTACCCTTACCCTTACCCTTACCCTTACCCTTACCCTTACCCTAACCCTTACCCTTACCCTTACCCTTACCCTTACCCTTACCCTTGCTTTTACCCTTAAGCTTACCCTTACCCTTACTCTTACCCTTACCCTTACCCTTACCCTTACCCTTACCCTTACCCTTACCCTTACCCTTACCCTTACCCTTACCCTTACCCTTACCCTTACCCTTACCCTTACCCTTACCCTTACCCTTACCCATACCCTTGCTTTTACCCTTAGGCTTACCCTTACCTTTACCCTTACCCTTACCCTTACCCTTACCCTTACCCTTACCCTTACCCTTACCCTTGCTTTTACCCTTAAGCTTACCCTTACCCTTACCCTTACCCTTACCCTTACCCTTACCCTTACCCTTGCTTTTACCCTTAAGCTTACCCTTACCCTTACCCTTACCCTTGCTTTTACCCTTAGGCTTACCCTTACCCTTACCCTTACCCTTACCCTTACCCTTACCCTTACCCTTACCCTTACCCTTACCCTTACCCTTACCCTTACCCTTACCCTCACCCTTGCTTTTACCCTTAGGCTTACCCTTACCTTTACCCTTACCCTTACCCTTACCCTTACCCTTACCCTTACCCGTACCCTTAAGCTTACCCTTACCCTTACCCTTACCCTTACCCTTGCTTTTACCCTTAAGCTTACCCTTACCCTTACCCTTACCCTTACCCTTACCCTTACCCTTACCCTTACCCTTACCCTTACCCTTACCCTTACCCTTACCCTTACCCTTACCCCTTACCCTTACCCTTACCCTTACCCTTACCCTTACCCTTACCCTTACCCTTGCTTTTACCCTTAAGCTTACCCTTACCCTTACCCTTACCCTTACCCTTACCCTTACCCTTACCCTTACCCTTACCCTTACCCTTACCCTTACCCTTGCTTTTACCCTTAAGCTTACCCTTACCCTTACCCTTACCCTTACCCTTACCCTTACCCTTACCCTTACCCTTACCCTTACCCTTACCCTTACCCTTACCCATACCCTTGCTTTTACCCTTAGGCTTACCCTTACCTTTACCCTTACCCTTACCCTTACCCTTACCCTTACCCTTACCCTTACCCTTGCTTTTACCCTTAAGCTTACCCTTACCCTTACCCTTACCCTTACCCTTACCCATACCCTTGCTTTTACCCTTAAGCTTACCCTTACCCTTACCCTTACCCTTACCCTTACCCTTACCCTTACCCTTGCTTTTACCCTTAGGCTTACCCTTACCCTTACCCTTACCCTTACCCTTACCCTTACCCTTACCCTTACCCTTACCCTTACCCTTACCCTTACCCTTACCCTTACCCTTACCCTTACCCTTACCCTTACCCTTGCTTTTACCCTTAGGCTTACCCTTACCTTTACCCTTACCCTTACCCTTACCCTTACCCTTACCCTTACCCTTACCCTTACCCTTGCTTTTACCCTTAAGCTTACCCTTACCCTTACCCTTACCCTTACCCTTGCTTTTACCCTTAAGCTTACCCTTACCCTTACCCTTACCCTTACCCTTGCTTTTACCCTTAAGCTTACCCTTACCCTTACCCTTACCCTTACCCTTACCCTTACCCTTACCCTTACCCTTACCCTTACCCTTACCCTTACCCTTGCTTTTACCCTTAGGCTTACCCTTACCTTTACCCTTACCCTTACCCTTACCCTTACCCTTACCCTTACCCTTACCCTTACCCTTACCCTTACCCTTACCCTTACCCTTGCTTTTACCCTTAGGCTTACCCTTACCTTTACCCTTACCCTTACCCTTACCCTTACCCTTACCCTTACCCTTACCCTTACCCTTACCCTTGCTTTTACCCTTAAGCTTACCCTTACCCTTACCCTTTCCCTTACCCTTGCTTTTACTCTTAAGCTTACCCTTACCCTTACCCTTACCCTTACCCTTACCCTTACCCTTACCCTTACCCTTACCCTTACCCTTGCTTTTACCCTTAAGCTTACCCTTACCCTTACCCTTACCCTTACCCTTACCCTTACCCTTACCCTTACCCTTGCTTTTACCCTTAAGCTTACCCTTACCCTTACCCTTACCCTTACCCTTACCCTTACCCTTACCCTTACCCTTACCCTTACCCTTACCCTTACCCTTGCTTTTACCCTTAGGCTTACCCTTACCTTTACCCTTACCCTTACCCTTACCCTTACTCTTACCCTTACCCTTGCTTTTACCCTTAAGCTTACCCTTACCCTTACCCTTACCCTTACCCTTACCCTTGCTTATACCCTTAAGCTTACCCTTACCCTTACCCTTACCCTTACCCTTACCCTTGCTTTTACCCTTAGGCTTACCCTTACCCTTACCCTTACCCTTACCCTTGCTTTTACCCTTAAGCTTACCCTTACACTTACCCTTACCCTTACCCTTACCCTTACCCTTACCCTTGCCCTTACCCTTACCCTTACCCTTACCCTTGCTTTTACCCTTATGCTTACCCTTACCTTTACCCTTACCCTTGCCCTTACCCTTACCCTTACCCTCACCCTTACCCTCACCCTTACCCTTACCCTTACCCTTGCTTTTACCCTTAAGCTTATTACCCTTGCCTTTTACCCTTAAGCTTACCCTTACCCTTACCCTTACCTTACCCTTACCCTTACCCTTACCCTTGCTTTTACCTAAGCTACCCTTACCCTTACCCTTACCCTTACCCTTACCCTCACCCTTACCCTTACCTTACCCTTACCCTTGCTTATACCCTTAAGCTTACCCTTACCCTTACCCTTACCCTTACCCTTACCCTTACCTTACCCTTACCCTTGCTTTTACCCTTAGGCTTACCCTTACCTTACCCTTACCCTTACCCTTACCCTTACCCTTACCCTTACCCTTACCCTTACCCTTGCTTTTACCCTAAGCTTACCCTTACCCTTACCCTTACCCTTTACCTTACCCTTACCCTAACCCTTACCCTTGCTTTTACCCTTTAGCTTACCCTTACCCTTACCCTTACCCTTACCCTTACCCTACCCTTACCCTTACCCTTACCCTTACCCTTACCCTTACCCTTACCCTTACCCTTGCTTTTACCCTTAAGCTTACCCTTACCCTTACCCTTACCCTTACCCTTACCCTTACCCTTACCCTTACCCTTACCTTGCTTTTACCCTTAAGCTTACCCTTACCCTTACCCTTACCCTTACCCTTACCCTTGCTTTTACCCTTAGGCTTACCTTACCTTACCCTTACCCTTACCCTTACCCTTACCCTTACCCTTACCCTTACCCTTGCTTTTACCCTTAAGCTTACCCTTACCCTTACCCTTACCCTTACCCTCACCCTTACCCTTGCTTTTACCCTTAAGCTTACCCTTACGCTTACCCTTACCCTTACCCTTACCCTTGCTTTACCCTTAGGCTTACCCTTACCCTTACCCTTACCCTTACCCTTGCTTTTACCCTTAAGCTTACCCTTACCCTAACCCTTACTCTTACCCTTACCCTTACCCTTACCCTTACCCTTACCCTTACCCTTACCCTTACCCTTACCCTTACCCTTACCCTTACCCTTGCTTTTACCCTTAGGCTTACCCTTACCTTTACCCTTACCCTAACCCTTACCCTTACCCTTACCCTTACCCTTACCCTTGCTTTTACCCTTAAGCTTACCCTTACCCTTACCCTTACCCTTACCCTTACCCTTACTCTTACCCTTGCTTTTACCCTTAAGCTTACCCTTACCCTTACCCTTACCCTTACCCTTACCCTTACCCTTACCCTTACCCTTACCCTTACCCTTACCCTTACCCTTACCCTTACCCTTGCTTTTACCCTTAAGCTTACCCTTACCCTTACCCTTACCCTTACCCTTACCCTAACCCTTACCCTTGCTTTTACCCTTAAGCTTACCCTTACCCTTACCCTTACCCTTACCCTTACCTTACCCTTACCTTTACCCTTACCCTTACCCTTAGCCTTACCCTTACCTTTACCCTTACCCTTACCCTTACCCTTACCCTTGCTTTTACCCTTAAGCTTACCCTTACCCTTACCCTTACCCTTACCCTTACCCTTACCCTTACCCTTACCCTTACCCTTACCCTTACCCTTACCCTTGCTTTTACCCTTAAGCTTACCCTTACCCTTACCCTTACCCTTACCTTTACCCTTACCCTTACCCTTGCTTTTACCCTTAGGCTTACCTTACCTTACCCTTACCCTTACCCTTACCCTCACCCTTACCCTTACCCTTACCCTTACCCTTACCCTTACCCTTACCCTTACCCTTGCTTTTACCCTTAAGCTTACCCTTACCCTTACCCTTACCCTTACCCTTACCCTTACCCTTGCTTTTACCCTTAGGCTTACCCTTACCCTTACCCTTACCCTTACCCTTGCTTTACCCTTAAGCTTACACTTACCCTTACCCTTACCCTTACCCTTACCCTTACCCTTACCCTTACCCTTACCCTTACCCTTACCCTTACCCTTACCCTTACCCTTACCCTTACCCTTACCCTTGCTTTTACCCTTAGGCTTACCCTTACCTTTACCCTTACCCTAACCCTTACCCTTACCCTTACCCTTACCCTTACCCTTGCTTTTACCCTTAAGCTTACCCTTACCCTTACCCTTACCTTACCCTTACCCTTATCCTTACCCTTACCCTTGCTTTTACCCTTAAGCTTACCCTTACCCTTACCCTTACCCTTACCCTTACCCTTACCCTTACCCTTACCCTTACCCTTACCCTTACCCTTACCCTTACCCTTACCCTAACCTTTACGTTGCTTTTACCCTTAAGCTTACCCTTACCCTTACCCTTACCCTTACCCTTACCCTAACCCTTAACCTTACCCTTACCCTTATCCTTGCTTTTACCCTTAGGCTTACCCTTACCTTTACCTTACCCTTACCCTTACCCTTACCCTTACCCTTGCTTTTACCCTTAAGCTTACCCTTACCCTTACCCTTACCCTTACCCTTAAGCTTACCCTTACCCTTACCCTTACCCTTACCCTTACCCTTATCCTTACCCTTACCCTTGCTTTTACCCTTAAGCTTACCCTTACCCTTACCCTTACCCTTACCCTTACCCTTACCCTTACCCTTACCCTTACCCTTACCCTAACCTTTACGTTGCTTTTACCCTTAAGCTTACCCTTACCCTTACCCTTACCCTTACCCTTACCCTTACCCTTACCCTTACCCTTAACCTTACCCTTACCCTTATCCTTGCTTTTACCCTTAGGCTTACCCTTACCTTTACCCTTACCCTTACCCTTACCCTACCCTTACCCTTGCTTTTACCCTTAAGCTTACCCTTACCCTTACCCTTACCCTTACCCTTAAGCTTACCCTTACCCTTACCCTTACCCTTACCCTTACCCTTACCCTTACCCTTACCCTTACCCTTACCCTTACCTTACCCTTACCCTTACCCTTACCCTTACCCTTACCCTTGCTTTTACCCTTAAGCTTACCCTTACCCTTACCCTTACCCTTACCCTTGCTTTACGCTTAAGCTTACCCTTACCCTTACCCTTACCCTTACCCTTAAGCTTTCCCTTACCCTTACCCTTACCCTTACCCTTACCCTTACCCTTACCCTTACCCTTACCCTTACCCTTACCCTTACCCTTACCCTTACCCTTACCCTTGCTTTTACCCTTAAGCTTACCCTTACCCTTACCCTTACCCTTACCCTTAAGCTTACCCTTATCCTTACCCTTACCCTTACCCTCACCCTTACCCTTACCCTTGCTTTTACCCTTAAGCTTACCCTTACCCTTACCCTTACCCTTACCCTTACCCTTACCCTTACCCTTACCCTTACCCTTACCCTTACCCTTGCTTTTACCCTTAAGCTTACCCTTACCCTTACCCTTACCCTTACCCTTACCCTTAAGCTTACCCTTACCCTTACCCTTACCCTTACCCTTACCCTTACCCTTAACCTTACCCTTACCCTTACCCTTACCCTTACCCTTGCTTTTACCCTTAAGCTTACCCTTACCCTTACCCTTACCCTTACCCTTACCCTTACCCTTGCTTTTACCCTTAAGCTTACCCTTACCCTTACCCTCACCCTTACCCTTAAGCTTACCCTTACCCTTACCTTACCCTTACCCTTACCCTTACCCTTACCCTTACCCTTACCCTTACCCTTGCTTTTACCCTTAAGCTTACCCTTACCCTTACCCTTAACCTTACCCTTACCCTTACCCTTACCCTTACCCTTACCCTTACCCTTACCTTTACCCTTACCCTTGCTTTTACCCTTAAGCTTACCCTTACCCTTACCCTTACCCTTACTCTTGCTTTTACCCTTAAGCTTACCCTTACCCTTACCCTTACCCTTACCCTTACCCTTGCTTTTACCCTTAGGCTTACCCTTACCCTTTCCCTAACCCTCACCCTTGCTTTTACCCTTAAGCTTACCCTTACCCTTACCCATACCCTTACCCTTACCCTTACCCTTACCCTTACCCTTACCCTTACCCTTACCCTTACCCTTACCCTTACCCTTACCCTTACCCTTACCCTAACCCTTACCCTTACCCTTACCCTTACCCTTACCCTTGCTTTTACCCTTAGGCTTACCCTTACCTTTACCCTTACCCTTACCCTTACCCTTACCCTTTGCTTTTACCCTTAAGCTTACCCTTACCCTTACCCTTACCCTTACCCTTACCCTTACCCTTACCCTTACCCTTACCCTTACCCTTGCTTTTACCCTTAAGCTTACCCTTACCCTTACCCTTACCCTTACCCTTACCCTTACCCTTACCCTTACCCTTACCCTTACCCTTACCCTCACCCTTGCTTTTACCCTTAAGCTTACCCTTACCCTTACCCTTACCCTTACCCTTACCCTTACCCTTGCTTTTACCCTTAAGCTTACCCTTACCCTTACCCTAACCCTTACCCTTACCCTTGCTTTTACCCTTAGGCTTACCCTTACCCTTACCCTTACCCTTACCCTTGCTTTTACCCTTAAGCTTACCCTTACCCTTACCCTTACCCTTACTCTTACCCTTACCCTTACCCTTACCCTTACCCTTGCTTTTACCCTTAGGCTTACCCTTACCTTTACCCTTACCCTTACACTTACCCTTACCCTTACCCTTACCCTTACCCTTACCCTTACCCTTACCTTACCCTTACCCTTGCTTTTACCCTTAAGCTAACCCTTACCCTTACCCTTACCCTTACCCTTACCCTTAACCTTACCCTTACCCTTAAGCTCACCCTTACCCTTACCCTTACCCTTACCCTTACACTTACCCTTACCCTGACCCTTACCCTTGCTTTTACCCTTAGCATACCCTTACCCTTACCCTTACCCTTACCCTTAAGCTTACCCTTACCCTTACCCTTACCCTTACCCTTACCCTTACCCTTACCCTTACCCTTGCTTTTACCCTTAAGCTTACCCTTACCCTTACCCTTACCCTCACCCTTACCCTTGCTTTTACCCTTAAGCTTACCCTTACCCTTACCCTTACCCTTACCCTTAAGCTTACCCTTACCCTTACCCTTACCCTTACCCTTACCCTTACCCTTACCCTTACCCTTACCCTTACCCTTACCCTTACCCTTGCTTTTACCCTTAAGCTTACCCTTACCCTTACCCTTACCCTAACCCTTACCCTTAACCTTACCCTTACCCTTACCCTTACCCTTACCCTTACCCTTACCCTTACCCTTGCTTTCACCCTTAGGCTTACCCTTACCTTTACCCTTACCATTACCCTTACCCTTACCCTTACCCTTACCCTTACCCTTACCCTTACCCTTACCCTTGCTTTTACCCTTAAGCTTACCCTTACCCTTACCCTTACCCTTACCCTTACCCTTACCCTTACCCTTACCCTTACCCTTACCCTTACCCTTACCCTTACCCTTACCCTTACCCTTACCCTTACCCTTACCCTTACCCTTACCCTTGCTTTTACCCTTAAGCTTACCCTTACCTTACCCTTACTCTTACCCTTACCCTTACCCTTACCCTTACCCTTGCTTTTACCCTTAAGCTTACCCTTACCCTTACCTTTACCCTTACCCTTACCCTTACCCTTACCCTTACCCTTACCCTTACCCTTACCCTTACCCTTACCCTTACCCTTGCTTTTACCCTTAGGCTTACCCTTACCTTTAGCCTTACCCTTACCCTTACCCTTACCCTTACCCTTACCCTTACCCTTGCTTTTACCCTTAAGCTTACCCTTACCCTTACCCTTACCCTTACCCTTACCCTTACCCTTACCCTTGCTTTTACCCTTAAGCTTACCCTTACCCTTACCCTTACCCTTACCCTTAAGCTTACCTTACCCTTACCCTTACCCTTACCCTTACCCTTACCCTTACCCTTACCCTTACCCTTACCCTTACCCTTACCCTTACCCTTACCCTTACCCTTGCTTTTACCCTTAAGCTCACCCTTACCCTTACCCTTACCCTTACCCTTACACTTACCTTACCCTTACCCTTACCCTTACCCTGCTTTGACCCTTAGGCTTACCCTTACCTTTACCCTTACCCTTACCCTTACCCTTACCCTTACCCTTACCCTTACCCTTACCCTTACCCTTACCCTTGCTTTTACCCTTAAGCTTACCCTTACCCTTACCCTTACCCTTACCCTACCCTTACCCTTGCTTTTACCCTTAAGCTTACCCTTACCCTTACCCTTACCCTTACCCTTACCCTTGCTTTTACCCTTAGGCTTACCCTTACCCTTACCCTCACCCTTACCCTTGCTTTTACCCTTAAGCTCACCCTTACCCGTACCCTTACCCTTACCCTTGCCCTTACCCTTACCCTTACCCTTACTCTTACCCTTACCCTTACCCTTACCCTTACCCTTGCTTTTACCCTTAGGCTTAACCTTACCTTTACCCTTACCCTTACCCTTACCCTTACCCTTACCCTTACCCTTACCCTTACCCTTACCCTTACCCTTACCCTTACCCTTACCCTTACCCTTACCCTTACCCTTACCTTACCCTTACCCTTACCCTTACCCTTACCCTTACCCTTACCCTTACCCTTGCTTTTACCCTTAAGCTTACCCTTACCCTTACCCTTACCCTTACCCTTACCCTTACCCTTACCCTTACCCTTGCTTTTACCCTTAAGCTTACCCTTACCCTTACCCTTACCCTTACCCTCACCCTTACCCTTACCCTTACCCTTGCTATACCCTTAAGCTTACCCTTACCCTTACCCTTACCCTTACCCTTACCCTTACCCTTACCCTTACCTTTACCCTTACCCTTACCCTTACCCTTACCCTTGCTTTTACCCTTAGGCTTACCCTTACCTTTACCTTACCTTAGCCTTACCTTACCCTTACCCTTACCCTTACCCTTACCCTTACCCTTGCTTTTACCCTTAAGCTTACCCTTACCTTTACCCTTACCCTTACCCTAACCTTACCCTTGCTTTTACCCTTAAGCTTACCCTTACCCTTACCCTTACCCTTACCCTTACCCTTACCCTTACCCTTGCTTTTACCCTTAAGCTTACCCTTACCCTTACCCTTACCCTTACCCTTACCCTTACCCTTACCCTTACCCTTACCCTTATCCTTACCCTTGCTTTTACCCTTAAGCTTACCCTTACCCTTACCCTTACCCTTACCCTTACCCTTACCCTTACCCTTACCCTTACCCTTACCCTTACCCTTACCCTTGCTTTTACTCTTAGGCTTACCCTTACCTTTACCCTTACCCTTACCATTACCCTTACCCTTACCCTTGCTTTTACCCTTAAGCTTACCCTTACCCTTACTCTTACCCTTACCCTTACCCTTGCTTTTACCCTTAAGCTTACCATTACCCTTACCCTTAACCTTACCCTTACCCTTGCTTTTACCCTTAGGCTTACCCTTACCCTTACCCTTACCCTTACCCTTGCTTTTACCCTTAAGCTTACCCTTACCCTTACCCTTACTCTTACCCTTACCCTTACCCTTACCCTTACCCTTACCCTTACCCTTACCCTTACCCTTACCCTTACCCTTACCCTTACCCTTACCCTTACCCTTGCTTTTACCCTTAAGCTTACCCTTACCCTTACCCTTACCCTTACCCTTACCCTTACCCTTACCCTTACCCTTACCCTTACCCTTACCCTTACCCTTACCCTTAACCTTACCCTTACCCTTACCCTTACCCTTGCTTTTACCCTTAGGCTTACCCTTACCTTTACCCTTACCCTTACCCTTACCCTTACCCTTACCCTTGCTTTTACCCTTAAGCTTACCCTTACCCTTACCCTTACCCTTAAGCTTACCCTTACCCTTACCCTTACCCTTACCCTTACCCTCACCCTTACCCTTACCCTTACCCTTACCCTTACCCTTGCTTTTACCCTTAAGCTTACCCTTACCCTTACCCTTACCCTTACCCTTACCCTTACCCTTACCCTTACCCTTACCCTTGCTTTTACCCTTAAGCTTACCCTTACCCTTACCCTTACCCTTACCCTTACCCTTACCCTTACCCTTACCCTTACCCTTACCCTTACCCTTACCCTTACCCTTGCTTTTACCCTTAGGCTTACCCTTACCTTTACCCTTACCCTTACCCTTACCCTTACCCTTGCTTTTACCCTTAAGCTTACCCTTACCCTTACCCTTACCCTTAAGCTCACCCTTACCCTTACCCTTACCCTTACCCTTACCCTTACCCTTACCCTTACCCTTACCCTTACCCTTACCCTTGCTTTTACCCTTAAGCTTACCCTTACCCTTACCCTTACCCTTACCCTTACCCTTGCTTTTACCCTTAAGCTTACCCTTACCCTTACCCTTACCCTTAAGCTTACCCTTACCCTTACCCTTACCCTTACCCTTACCCTTACCCTTACCCTTACCCTTACCCTTACCCTTGCTTTTACCCTTAAGCTTACCCTTACCCTTACCCTTACCCTTACCCTTAAGCTTACCCTTACTCTTACCCTTACCCTTACCCTTACCCTTAACCTTACCCTTGCTTTTACCCTTAAGCTTACCCTTACCCTTACCCTTACCCTTACCCTTAAGCTTACCCTTACCCTTACCCTTACCCTTACCCTTACCCTTGCTTTTACCCTTAAGCTTACCCCTACCCTTACCCTTACCCTTACCCTTAAGCTTACCCTTACCCTTACCCTTACCCTTACCCTTACCCTTACCCTTACCCTAACCCTTGCTTTTACCCTTAAGCTTACCCTTACCCTTACCCTTACCCTTACCCTTGCTTTTACCCTTAAGCTTACCCTTACCCTTACCCTTACCCTTACCCTTAAGCTTACCCTTACCCTTACCCTTACCCTTACCCTTACCCTTACCCTTACCCTTACCCTTACCCTTACCCTTACCCTTACCCTTGCTTTTACCCTTAAGCTTACCCTTACCCTCACCCTTACCCTTATCCTTACCCTTACCCTTACCCTTACCCTTGCTTTTACCCTTAGGCTTACCCTTACCTTTACCCTTACCCTTACCCTTACCCTTACCCTTACCCTTACCCTTACCCTTGCTTTTACCCTTAAGCTTACCCTTACCCTTACCCTTACCCTTACCCTTACCCTTACCCTTACCCTTGCTTTTACCCTTAAGCTTACCCTTACCCTTACCCTTACCCTTACCCTTACCCTTGCTTTTACCCTTAGGCTTACCCTTACCCTTACCCTTACCCTTACCCTTGCTTTTACCCTTAAGCTTACCCTTACCCTTACCCTTACCCTTACCCTTACCCTTACCCTTACCCTTACCCTTACCCTTACCCTTACCCTTACTCTTACCCTTACCCTTACCCTTACCCTTGCTTTTACCCTTAGGCTTACCCTTACCTTTACCCTTACCCTTACCCTTACCCTTACCCTTACCCTTGCTTTTACCCTTAAGCTTACCCTTACCCTTACCCTTACCCTTACCCTTACCCTTACCCTTACCCTTACCCTTACCCTTACCCTTACCCTTACCCTTGCTTTTACCCTTACCCTTACCCTTACCCTTACCCTTACCCTTACCCTTACCCTCACCCTTGCTTTTACCCTTAAGCTTACCCTTACCCTTACCCTTACCCTTACCCTTACCCTTACCCCTACCCTTGCTTTTACCCTTAAGCTTACCCTTACCCTTACCCTTACCCTTACTCTTACCCTTACCCTTACCCTTACCCTTACCCTTGCTTTTACCCTTAGGCTTACCCTTACCCTTACCCTTACCCTTACCCTTACCCTTACCCTTACCCTTACCCTTACCCTTACCCTTACCCTTACCCTTACCCTTACCCTTACCCTTACCCTTGCTTTTACCCTTAAGCTTACCCTTACCCTTACCCTTACCCTTACCCTTATCCTTACCCTTACCCTTACCCTTGCTTTTACCCTTAAGCTCACCCTTACCCTTACCCTTACCCTTACCCTTACTCTTACCCTTACCCTTGCTTTTACCCTTAAGCTTACCCTTACCCTTACCCTTACCCTTACCCTTAAGCTTACCCTTACCCTTACCCTTACCCTTACCCTTACCCTTACCCTTACCCTTACCCTTACCCTTACCCTTACCCTTACCCTTGCTTTTACCCTTAAGCTTACCCTTACCCTTACCCTTACCCTTACCCTTACCCTTGCTTTTACCCTTAAGCTTACCCTTACCCTTACCCTTACCCTTACCCTTAAGCTTACCCTTACCCTTACCCTTACCCTTACCCTTACCCTTACCCTTACCCTTACCCTTACCCTTGCTTTTACCCTTAAGCTTACCCTTACCCTTACCCTTACCCTTACCCTTACCCTTACCCTTACCCTTACCCTTACCCTTACCCTTACCCTTACCCTTACCCTTACCCTTACCCTTACCCTTACCCTTACCCTTACCCTTACCCTTACCCTTGCTTTTACCCTTAAGCTTACCCTTACCCTTACCCTTACCCTTAACCTTACCCTAACCCTTACCCTTGCTTTTACCCTTAAGCTTACCCTTACCCTTACCCTTACCCTTACCCTTACCCTTACCCTTACCCTTACCCTTACCCTTACCCTTGCTTTTACCCTTAAGCTTACCCTTACCCTTACCCTTACCCTTACCCTTACCCTTACCCTTACCCTTACCCTTACCCTTATCCTTACCCTTGCTTTTACCCTTAAGCTTACCCTTACCCTTACCCTTACCCTTACCCTTACCCTTACCCTTACCCTTACCCTTACCCTTACCCTTACCCTTGCTTTTACTCTTAGGCTTACCCTTACCTTTACCCTTACCCTTACCCTTACCCTTACCCTTACCCTTTCCCTCACCCTTACCCTTACCCTTGCTTTTACCCTTAAGCTTACCCTTACCCTTACCCTTACCCTTACCCTTACCCTTGCTTTTACCCTTAAGCTTACCATTACCCTTACCCTTAACCTTACCCTTACCCTTGCTTTTACCCTTAGGCTTACCCTTACCCTTACCCTTACCCTTACCCTTGCTTTTACCCTTAAGCTTACCCTTACCCTTACCCTTACTCTTACCCTTACCCTTACCCTTACCCTTACCCTTACCCTTACCCTCACCCTTACCCTTACCCTTACCCTTGCTTTTACCCTTAAGCTTACCCTTACCCTTACCCTTACCCTTACCCTTACCCTTACCCTTACCCTTACCCTTACCTTTACCCTTACCCTTACCCTTACCCTTACCCTTAACCTTACCCTTACCCTTACCCTTACCCTTGCTTTTACCCTTAGGCTTACCCTTACCTTTACCCTTACCCTTACCCTTACCCTTACCCTTACCCTTACCCTTGCTTTTACCCTTAAGCTTACCCTTACCCTTACCCTTACCCTTAAGCTTACCCTTACCCTTACCCTTACCCTTACCCTTACCCTCACCCTCACCCTTACCCTTACCCTTACCCTTACCCTTGCTTTTACCCTTAAGCTTACCCTTACCCTTACCCTTACCCTTACCCTTACCCTTACCCTTACCCTTACCCTTACCCTTGCTTTTACCCTTAAGCTTACCCTTACCCTTACCCTTACCCTTACCCTTACCCTTACCTTTACCCTTACCCTTACCCTTACCCTTACCCTTACCCTTGCTTTTACCCTTAGGCTTACCCTTACCTTTACCCTTACCCTTACCCTTACCCTTACCCTTGCATTTACCCTTAAGCTTACCCTTACCCTTACCCTTACCCTTAAGCTCACCCTTACCCTTACCCTTACCCTTACCCTTACCCTTACCCTTACCCTTACCCTTACCCTTACCCTTACCCTTGCTTTTACCCTTAAGCTTACCCTTACCCTTACCCTTACCCTTACCCTTACCCTTGCTTTTACCCTTAAGCTTACCCTTACCCTTACCCTTACCCTTAAGCTTACCCTTACCCTTACCCTTACCCTTACCCTTACCCTTACCCTTACCCTTACCCTTACCCTTACCCTTACCCTTGCTTTTACCCTTAAGCTTACCCTTACCCTTACCCTTACCCTTACCCTTAAGCTTACCCTTACTCTTACCCTTACCCTTACCCTTACCCTTAACCTTACCCTTGCTTTTACCCTTAAGCTTACCCTTACCCTTACCCTTACCCTTACCCTTAAGCTTACCCTTACCCTTACCCTTACCCTTACCCTTACCCTTGCTTTTACCCTTAAGCTTACCCCTACCCTTACCCTTACCCTTACCCTTAAGCTTACCCTTACCCTTACCCTTACCCTTACCCTTACCCTAACCCTTGCTTTTACCCTTAAGCTTACCCTTACCCTTACCCTTACCCTTGCTTTTACCCTTAAGCTTACCCTTACCCTTACCCTTACCCTTACCCTTAAGCTTACCCTTACCCTTACCCTTACCCTTACCCTTACCCTTACCCTTACCCTTACCCTTACCCTTACCCTTACCCTTACCCTTGCTTTTACCCTTAAGCTTACCCTTACCCTCACCCTTACCCTTATCCTTACCCTTACGCTTACCCTTACCCTCACCCTTACCCTTATCCTTACCCTTACCCTTACCCTTACCCTTGCTTTTACCCTTAGGCTTACCCTTACCTTTACCCTTACCCTTACCCTTACCCTTACCCTTACCCTTACCCTTGCTTTTACCCTTAAGCTTACCCTTACCCTTACCCTTACCCTTACCCTTACCCTTACCCTTACCCTTGCTTTTACCCTTAAGCTTACCCTTACCCTTACCCTTACCCTTACCCTTACCCTTGCTTTTACCCTTAGGCTTACCCTTACCCTTACCCTTACCCTTACCCTTGCTTTTACCCTTAAGCTTACCCTTACCCTTACCCTTACCCTTACCCTTACCCTTACCCTTACCCTTACCCTTACCCTTACCCTTACCCTTACCCTTACCCTTACTCTTACCCTTACCCTTACCCTTACCCTTGCTTTTACCCTTAGGCTTACCCTTACCTTTACCCTTACCCTTACCCTTACCCTTACCCTTACCCTTGCTTTTACCCTTAAGCTTACCCTTACCCTTACCCTTACCCTTACCCTTACCCTTACCCTTACCCTTACCCTTACCCTTACCCTTGCTTTTACCCTTAAGCTTACCCTTACTTTCACCCTTACCCTTACCCTTACCCTTACCCTTACCCTTACCCTTACCCTTACCCTTACCCTTACCCTCACCCTTGCTTTTACCCTTAAGCTTACCCTTACCCTTACCCTTACCCTTACCCTTACCCTTACCCTTACCCTTACTTTCACCCTTAAGCTTACCCTTACCCTTACCCTTACCCTTACTCTTACCCTTACCCTTACCCTTACCCTTACCCTTGCTTTTACCCTTAGGCTTACCCTTACCCTTACCCTTACCCTTACCCTTACCCTTACCCTTACCCTTACCCTTACCCTTACCCTTACCCTTGCTTTTACCCTTAAGCTTACCCTTACCCTTACCCTTACCCTTACCCTTATCCTTACCCTTACCCTTACCCTTGCTTTTACCCTTAAGCTCACCCTTACCCTTACCCTTACCCTTACCCTTACTCTTACCCTTACCCTTGCTTTTACCCTTAAGCTTACCCTTACCCTTACCCTTACCCTTACCCTTAAGCTTACCCTTACCCTTACCCTTACCCTTACCCTTACCCTTACCCTTACCCTTACCCTTACCCTTACCCTTACCCTTACCCTTACCCTTACCCTTGCTTTTACCCTTAAGCTTACCCTTACCCTTACCCTTACCCTTACCCTTACCCTTACCCTTGCTTTTACCCTTAAGCTTACCCTTACCCTTACCCTTACCCTTACCCTTAAGCTTACCCTTACCCTTACCCTTACCCTTACCCTTACCCTTACCTTTACCCTTGCTTTTACCCTTAAGCTTACCCTTACCCTTACCCTTACCCTTACCCTTACCCTTACCCTTACCCTTACCCTTACCCTTACCCTTGCTTTTACCCTTAGGCTTACCCTTACCTTTACCCTTACCATTACCCTTACCCTTACCCTTACCCTTACCCTTAACCTTGCTTTTACCCTTAAGCTTACCCTTACCCTTACCCTTACCCTTACCCTTACCCTTACCCTTACCCTTACCCTTACCCTTACCCTTACCCTTACCCTTACCCTTGCCCTTACCCTTACCCTTACCCTTGCTTTTACCCTTAAGCTTACCCTTACCCTTACCCTTACCCTTACCCTTACCCTTACCCTTACCCTTGCTTTTACCCTTAAGCTTACCCTTACCCTTACTCTTACCCCTACCCTTACCCTTACCCTTACCCTTACCCTTACCCTTACCCTTACCCTTACCCTTACCCTTGCTTTTACCCTTAGGCTTACCCTCACCTTTACCCTTACCCTTACCCTTACCCTTACCCTTACCCTTACCCTTGCTTTTACCCTTAAGCTTACCCTTACCCTTACCCTTACCCTTACCCTTAGCCTTACCCTTACCCTTGCTTTTACCCTTAAGCTTACCCTTACCCTTACCCTTACCCTTACCCTTACCCTTGCTTTTACCCTTAGGCTTACCCTTACCCTTACCCTTACCCTTACCCTTACCCTTACCCTTAAGCTTACCCTTACTCTTACCCTTACCCTTACCCTTACCCTTACCCTTACCCTTACCCTTACCCTTACCTTTACCCTGACCCTTACCCTTGCTTTTACCCTTAAGCTTACCCTTACCCTTACCCTTACCCTTACCCTTACCCTTACCCTTACCCTTACCCTTACCCTTACCCTTACCCTTACCCTTACCCTTACCCTTACCCTTACCCTTACCCTTACCCTTACCCTTACCCTTACTTAGGGTAAGGGTAAGGGTAAGCTTAAGGGTAAAAGCAAGGGTAAGGGTAAGGGTAAGCGTAAGGGTAAGGGTAAGGGTAAGGGTAAGGGTAAGGGTAAGCTTAAGGGTAAGGGTAAGGGTAAGGGTAAGGGTAAGCTTAAGGGTAAAAGCAAGGGTAAGGGTAAGGGTAAGGGTAAGGGTAAGGGTAAGCTTAAGGGTAAGGGTAAGGGTAAGGGTAAGGGTAAGGGTAAGCTTAAGGGTAAAAGCAAGGGTAAGGTTAAGGGTAAGGGTAAGGGTAAGGGTAAGGGTAAGGGTAAGGGTAAGCTTAAGGGTAAGGGTAAGGGTAAGGGTAAGCTTAAGGGTAAAAGCAAGGGTAAGGGTAAGGGTAAGGGTAAGGGTAAGGGTAAGCTTAAGGGTAAAAGCAAGGGTAAGGGTAAGGGTAAGGGTAAGGGTAAGGGTAAGGGTAAGGGTAAGGGTAAGGGTAAGGGTAAGGGTAAGGGTAAGGGTAAGGGTAAGGGTAAGGGTAAGCTTAAGGATAAGGGTAAGGGTAAGGGTAAGCTTAAGGGTAAAAGCAAGGGTAAGGGTAAGGGTAAGGGTAAGGGTAAGGGTAAAGGTAAGGGTAAGCCTAAGGGTAAAAGCAAGAGTAAGGGTAAGGGTAAGGGTAAGGGTAAGGGTAAGGGTAAGGGTAAGGGTAAGGGTAAGGGTAAGGGTAAGGGTAAGGGTAAGGGTAAGGGTAAGGGTAAGGGTAAGGGTAAGCTTAAGGGTAAAAGCAAGGGTAAGGGTAAGGGTAAGGGTAAGGGTAAGGGTAAGGGTAAGGGTAAGGGTAAGGGTAAGGGTAAGGGAAAGCTTAAGGGTAAAAGCAAGGGTAAGGGTAAGGGTAAGGGTAAGGGTAAGGGTAAGGGTAAGGGTAAGGGTAAGGGTAAGGGTAAGGGTAAGGGTAAGGGTAAGGGTAAGGGTAAGCTTAAGGGTAAAAGCAAGGGTAAGGGTAAGGGTAAGGGTAAGGGTAAGGTTTAGGGTAAGGGTAAAGGTAAGGGTAAGCCTAAGGGTAAAAGCAAGGGTAAGGGTAAGGGTAAGGGTGAGGGTAAGGGTAAGGGTAAGGGTAAGGGTAAGGGTAAGGGTAAGGGTAAGAGTAAGGGTAAGGGTAAGGGTAAGCTTAAGGGTAAAAGCAAGGGTAAGGGTAAGGGTAAGGGTAAGGGTAAGCCTAAGGGTAAAAGCAAGGGTAAGGCTAAGGTTAAGGGTAAGGGTAAGGGTAAGCTTAAGGGTAAAAGCAAGGGTAAGGGTAAGGGTAAGGGTAAGGGTAAGGGTAAGGGTAAGCTTAAGGGTTGAAGCAAGGGTAAGGGTAAGGGTGAGGGTAAGTGTAAGGGTAAGGGTAAGGGTAAAGGTAAGGCTAAGCCTAAGAGTAAAAGCAAGGGTAAGGGTAAGGGTAAGGGTAAGGGTAAGGGTAAGGGTAAGGGTAAGGGTAAGGGTAAGGGTAAGCTTAAGGGTAAAAGCAAGGGTAAGGATAAGGGTAAGGGTAAGGGTAAGGGTAAGGGTAAGGGTAAGGGTAAGGGTAAGGGTAAGGGTAAGCTTAAGGGTGAAAGCAAGGGTAAGGGTAAGGGTAAGGGTAAGGGTAAGGGTAAGGGTAAGGGTAAGGGTAAGGGTAAGGGTAAGGGTAAGGGTAAGAGTGAGCTTAAGGGTAAAAGCAATGGTAAGGGTTAGGGTAAGGGTTAGGGTAAGGGTAAGGGTAAGGGTAAGGGTAAGGGTAAGCTTAAGGGTAAAAGCAAGGGTAAGGGTAAGGGTAAGGGTAAGGGTAAGGGTAAGGGTGAGGGTAAGGGTAAAGGTAAGGGTAAGGGTAAAGGTAAGGGTAAGCCTAAGGGTAAAAGCAAGGGTAAGGGTAAGGGTAAGGATAAGGGTAAGGGTAAGGGTAAGGGTAAGCTTAAGGGTATAAGCAAGGGTAAGGGTAAGGGTAAGGGTGAGGGTAAGGGTAAGGGTAAGGGTAAGGGTAAGCTTAAGGGTAAAAGCAAGTGTAAGGGTAAGGGTAAGGGTAAGGGTAAGGGTAAGGGTAAGGGTAAGGGTAAGGGTAAGCTTAAGGGTAAAAGCAAGGGTAAGGGTAAGGGTAAGGGTAAGGGTAAGGGTAAGGGTAAGGGTAAGGGTAAGGGTAAGGGTAAGGGTAAGGGTAAAGGTAAGGTTAAGCCTAAGGGTAAAAGCAAGGGTAAGGGTAAGGGTAAGGGTAAGGGTAAGGGTAAGGGTAAGGGTAAGGGTAAGGGTAAGGGTAAGGGTAAGGGTAAGGGAAAGCTTAAGTGTAAAAGCAAGGGTAAGGGTAAGGGTAAGGGTAAGGGTAAGCCTAAGGGTAAAAGCAAGGGTAAGGGTAAGGGTAAGGGTAAGGGTAAGGGTAAGCTTAAGGGTAAAAGCAAGGGTAAGGGTAAGGGTAAGGGTAAGGGTAAGGGTAAGGGTAAGGGTAAGCTTAAGGGTAAAAGCAAGGGTAAGGGTAAGGGTAGGGGTAAGGGTAAGGGTAAGGGTAAGGGTAAAGGTAAGGGTAAGCCTAAGGGTCAAAGCAAGGGTAAGGGTAAGGGTAAGGGTAAGGGTAAGGGTAAGGGTCAGGGTAAGGGTAAGGGTAAGGGTAAGCTTAAGGGTAAAAGCAAGGGTAAGGGTAAGGGTAAGGGTAAGGGTAAGGGTAAGGGTAAGGGTAAGGGTAAGGGTGAGCTTAAGGGTAAGGGTAAGGGTAAGGGTAAGGGTAAGCCTAAGGGTAAAAGCAAGGGTAAGTGTAAGGGTAAGGGTAAGGGTAAGGGTAAGCTTACCCTTACCCTTACCCTTACCCTTACCCTTACCCTTGCTTTTACCCTTAAGCTTACCCTTACCCTTACCCTTACCCTTACCCTTATCCTTTCCCTTGCTTTTACCCTTAAGCTTACCCTTACCCTTACCCTTACCCTTACCCAAACCCTTACCCTTACCCTTACCCTTGCTTTTACTCTTAGGCTTACCCTTACCTTTACCCTTACCCTTACCCTTACCCTCACCCTTACCCTAACCCTTGCTTTTACCCTTAAGCTTACCCTTACCCTTACCCTTACCCTTACCCTTACCCTTGCTTTTACCCTTAAGCTTACCCTTACCCTTACCCTCAACCTTACCCTTACCCTTGCTTTTACCCTTAGGCTTACCCTTACCCTTACCCTTACCCTTACCCTTGCTTTTACCCTCAAGCTTACCCTTACCCTTACCCTTACTCTTACCCTTACCCTTACCCTTACCCTTACCCTTACCCTTACCCTAACCCTTACCCTTACCCTTGCTTTTACCCTTAGGCTTACCCTTACCTTTACCCTTACCCTAACCCTTACCCTTACCCTTACCCTTACCCTTACCCTTGCTTTTACCTTTAAGCTTACCCTTACCCTTACCCTTACCCTTACCCTTACCCTTACCCTTACCCTTACCCTTACCCTTACCCTTACCCTTACCCTTACCCTTACCCTTGCTTTTACCCTTAAGCTTACCCTTACCCTTACCCTTACCCTTACCCTTACCCTTACCCTTACCCTTGCTTTTACCCTTAAGCTTACCCTTACCCTTACCCTTACCCTTACCCTTACCCTTACCCTTACCCTTACCCTTACCCTTACCCTTACCCTTACCCTTACCCTTACCTTTACCCTTGCTTTTACCCTTAGGCTTACCCTTACCTTTACCCTTACCCTTACCCTTACCCTTACCCTTACCCTTGCTTTTACCCTTAAGCTTACCCTTACCCTTACCCTTACCCTTAAGCTTACCCTTACCCTTACCCTTACCCTTACCCTTACCCTTACCCTTACCCTTACACTTACCCTTACCCTTGCTTTTACCCTTAAGCTTACCCTTACCCTTACCTTTACCCTTACCCTTACCCTTGCTTTTACCCTTAAGCTTACCCTTACCCTTACCCTTACCCTTAAGCTTACCCTTACCCTTACCCTTACCCTTACCCTTACCCTTACCCTTACCCTTACCCTTACCCTTACCCTTACCCTTACCCTTACCCTTACCCTTACCCTTACCCTTACCCTTACCCTTACCCTTACCCTTACCCTTACCCTTACCCTTGCTTTTACCCTTAAGCTTACCCTTACCCTTACCCTTACCCTTACCCTTAAGCTTACCCTTACCCTTACCCTTACCCTTACCCTTACCCTTAACCTTACCCTTGCTTTTACCCTTAAGCTTACCCTTACCCTTACCCTTACCCTTAAGCTTACCCTTACCCTTACCCTTACCCTTACCCTTACCCTTGCTTTTACCCTTAAGCTTACCCTTACCCTTACCCTTACCCTTACCCTTACCCTTACCCTTACCCTTGCTTTTACCCTTAAGCTTACCCTTACCCTTAACCTAAGTAAGGGTAAGGGTAAGGGTAAGGGTAAGGGTAAGGGTAAGGGTAAGGGTAAGGGTAAGGGTAAGGGTAAGGGTAAGGGTAAGGGTAAGGGTAAGCTTAAGGGTAAAAGCAAGGGTAAGGGTAAGGGTAAGGGTAAGGGTAAGGGTAAGGGTAAGGGTAAGGGTAAGGGTAAGGGTAAGGGTAAGGGTAAGGGTAAGGGTAAGGGTAAGCTTAAGGGTAAGGGTAAGGGTAAGGGTAAGGGTAAGCCTAAGGGTAAAAGCAAGG